>JAFLJL010015850.1:29299-40228 GCA_018398815.1 Conus ventricosus | reverse complement strand
ACCCCAAGGGGTTACTTGAAAAGAAACCCGTGGAACAGACACCGTTTGTATATAAGCGCGTTCAGTCACCTGTTTTTCCCTACTTACCTATGGGGGTTCATCCTTGCTATTTTCCCCCTACCTACCTCTGAAAACTTTTAAATTAGTATTAAAAACGGAAAACCCCGCACATATTTTTGTTTGTAGATAATCTTTATTGAAGGCTTCCTTGTCAGAAACGGGGAAACCTTTATTCTGGCTCCTTTCCCCCCGAAAATTTTTTGAGGGGGGAAAGTGAGCCAGAATGAAGGTTTTCCTGTTCTCCCCCCCTCCTCCTTCCCCCCCCCCCCTCCCTCCCCCCCTTCCTCCGTCGACTATTCCTCGCCAACAAAGACTCTCACGGGGAAACAAGATGCCGATTCCTTCACTGCGATGTTTCCTCGCTTAGATCCTCTATGGTGGGGGGCATTTAAATGGTTATAATCCTCTCTGTATTCAGTACAAATTTTCGGGGTCCCAAATCGTGATGTTTCAACACACACACACCCCAAAACACACACCCCCACACACACACCACACCCCCACCCCAACCCCCCCACACACACACACACCCCACCCACCCCCCCAAAACACCCCACACACACACCCCCACACACACAACCACACAAATTTTGGGAGAGGAATTGTAAAAATTTCAAAAGCAATCGTTTTTTGATAAGATTGTTGATAAGCTTTTCTCCTGAATGACGGTCGGAAAACACGCATTCCGAAATCCTTATCATAGAGCATCGCTTTGATTTAACTCTTGTTTTCCAACTAGCCCAATTTGTGAGTGGATACACAAATGAAACCTACATTTGATACACCCCTTTTATTACTAGTTTGAATAACAAATATAAGATCCACCATTCCAACTGAGGAAAAAATCCCAAAAAATACAAATACAAACTTGCTAAGGGGAAAAATTTTCAGATTTTATTGTAAACATTTTATGTTGAAACAAAAATGTAAAGATTTAATTTTTGTTATATTTATTTACAAATGCTTTCTAAAACGCAGCAAATGAGTCTACCCCTAAATTAAATCAAAAAAGTCTCATAACTTCTGATAATATCTGGGGGAACGAGGACTGTGAAAAGGCTAGAGTTAAAAAAAATGGATAAAATTTTATTTTAAATAAAGGACAAACCCCCCAAATCATTTAGATCTAAACGGGCAAAAAAAAAGCAAACAGAAAAATACAAGCAAAAAAACCAATACGGCATCTTTCTGTGCTAACGAAGTTACAGCATAAAGATATGCAAATTAGGGAAAAAAAAAAATGAAAATGGAATATTTTTTTACCCAATGCCCCAAAAAATGGAAACTTCAGACTACCTTGAAACGGAAAAAAAGCAAAAAGCATTTGCTGATATGTTTCAAACCATGTAAAAAACTACAGGTTTAACAGCGAAGGAAAACAATATAGGAAAATCAAAAAAAAAACAAACCCACAACAAATGTGACAGCAATGCCTACAAGAAACAGTTATGTAAACCCGATATTTACACGGATGAATTTAAAGAAAATTTTTCAAGCTTAGCAAAAAAAAAACACTTTTGGACTAGAGGAAATCGAATGAAAGCTAAGGCATTTACCAAACAATGTCATCAATTTTTTTTGTACTTCTACAAAAATGTTGGTCGACTGGTGAATTCCTCAAATTTGGGAAAACATTCAGTTGTTTTTCCCATACAAAACAAGGAAAACTTAGAACAATAAAATCTATCGCCCTATTGCTTTAACATCCAGCATGTTAAAATTCATGGAAAAGTCGTTTTAGATAGATTAGTTCATTTCTGGAAAAAAAGGGCATTATACTATAAATAAAGCGGTTTTCGATAAGGGGTCTACCTTGATCATCTGGTAAACAAACGACACAATAAAGCAACAGTTTGCCAGGCAAAAAAATTTTGCAACCTTTTTCGATGTTAAAAAAGTTATGCCCAAGTAGGCATAACAACTTTTACAAAAACAAAAAAATTGGGGAATATATTAGGTAACCGTGTACTTACAAGCAAACTTTTTACAGAACGATTCATACAAGAAGATTGGAAACACTATAAAAACCCAAAAACTTCACAGGGTTTTCCTAAAACTCTGTTATTTCACCTATTTTTTTTTAATATTTTAAATAGCAGATTTACCAAAAAATCTATCAAAAGACACATTTTTTGGCCAGATGCAGAGACATCTTATGGGATGAAGGTAACAATAAAACGAAAACACCCCCTGAGTTTAAACTTACCAAAAAAAGAATATCAACGTGAACTAGATAAAAAAAAACAATATTTTATGACAGAGAATGGCTTAATCTATTTTTGGAAAAAAACAATATAAAAATTTTTTAATGCGGGGTGAACCCAAAAAAACCCCCACTTTCACAATAAGGAAATGTCATTAATTTTGCAAAAAACTGAAAATTTTTTCGGGAGTTTATCTTTCGTCAAAACTTCATGGGCTCAACAAAAAGTTTCATACTAAAAAAGGCAAGGAAAGCTTTAAATTTTCTCAAAATTAAAGTAAACAAAACCCGGGGCCCCAAGTACTAAGCGTTGGTCCCTTTCAAATTTTCCCTTGTGCGTTCACGGGTTAACTTATCTAGGAAAATATTTTTTTTGCTCCAAAAACATTTGTTTTAAAAAACACAAAATATAGATTGGGAAAGCCTATAAAAACCCTTGGGGTACCACCTCATGCTTCAATTTAGGGGCTTATAAGGAAGCGGGTTTCACCCCTTGATAACCACAGAAAAGTTTTTGCGTCAAAATATGTTTTTTAACATCTGATTGTACCTTTAGTAAAAAAAAAGGAAATCTGGACTCGCAACATGATTTTTTTAAAAGAGCAAAATATAACATTCTCTACAACCAATAAATACATTCTCGGGAAAGATTAACTCTACAATTTAAAAAATAAAGAGGGTTTCCATAAGCCTTTTTTTCTCGCCAGTTCCATCTGGAACAATTAAATAAAATTTTGATATAGACCATATAGATAGACAAAAATCAATCACCGAATATATTTAAAAAAATTTATTTAATTTTTCCAGGAGAGTCATTATAATGATCAATAAAATAATACAACGGATCTGCCCCGAGAATGGCCCAAAAACAGGGGGACATTTGTAATTCCCTTTAAAACATAGTGAAACAGATCATATCGGGGTCATTACTCCCTTTTTACTGCTGAATTGGGACAAAATTTAAAAGGGGGTACACATAATGATCTTTCCCAAAAAACTGGCCCAAACAAAGTGTTATTTTGTTGATTCGAAATCTGCACTACAACATCAAATGTCAAAATATTAAAAAGCTCTCCAAATGATACTAGAAATAAAACTGCAAAACATTTTTCAACTAAAAAAAATCAGTATCACTTTTTTTTGGGGGCCTTCCATTTTGGGATAATAAAAGAAGTGGTTGACCGAGCAGCTAAAAAGCAGCGCGTAATGTTTAAGGGGAAAAATACAGCTGAAAAAAATTAGATTTACATGAATGCAAAACATATTGAAAAAATCTAAAGATGAATTTTGTAAAATTCAAAGACATCAAACAGTCAAATTTACAAAAATTTTTTAAAAGGGTTAAAAAGAACCCTTTGCAATTTCAAAGTTACTCTTGCATTCTTTTTAAAAACAAAATCCCGAATATTATAACTTTTATGTTTAAACTTCGTCAAATGCTTTTTTAACAAAAAATTTTTAAAAATGTAAATTGTATATGTGGAAACCAAATTTCTATAAGCATTTACTCCCACACTTTCTGAAATTTTAAAACACCATTACTAAAACTTTTTGGGGGGGGGGGTGCTGCACCCTTTTGAGCCATTATCCATTAAAAAATTGTAATGTTTCAGCTTCTAGTATTTTCTTTGATTTGTTGATTTTTTGTTGTTCTTTCCGCGTTATTAAAAATTTTATCGTTAAATTTTTAAGATATATGACAATTGGGAATTTTTTACTTTTTGATTTAAGATATTAAACATTGAAAAATTCGCATATTCAAGTCAATTTTTTAACCATAACTGGAGATTTGGGATCGAACTTTTACAGGGGGCTATTGGGATGGCTTTCATGATTTTTCGGGCTGTGGACCGCACAACTTGAATTTTATTTGCAGTCCAAATTAAGATACTTTTTAAAAGTATCAGATCTTCAAAGTACTAATAGAAAAGATTTAATACTGAAGGGCAGAAAGAAAGGGTGAAGGACAATTATTCCACATCACTAAAGACCTATACACCATCACCCAAACAATCAAAACCCTCCCGTGACACTACCACCCCCCCCCCCCCCCCCCACACACACCAAAACACACCACCATTTTTTTATTATTCATCCTGTTTAGTTTTTTTCTATTTTTTTTTTTAATCAATTTTTTTTCTTCATTAATTTTTTTTATTTTACTATACATTTTTTTTATTGATATTTATTTATTTTGTCTAATCACCTTTGGGTGAACAGACGTTTAAAACAAGATGATAACACACACACACCACACACACCACACACACACACACCCCAAAACACACCCACACACACACACAACACACACCACACACACAAAAACCACACAAAACGCCCGCGCGCCCCAAAGCAGCATACACCACGCACGCACGGGTAACACTTTCCTCTTGTTTTTCTTCCCCTCCCCTTTCCCCTTCCCCCCCCCTCAATCCCATTCCCCCCTACTGTGTCACACCGCACCACCCACCACCCTAGAGGTGAATTAGGGGGTTATCATATCGCACCACCACCACCCCTACAGGTGAATGAGGGGTTTATCCACACGCACACCCACCACCCCTACGGTGAATGAGGGGTTTATCACACTGCACACCCACCACCCTACAGGTGATAAGGGGTTTATCCACACCGCACCACCACCACCCTAGAGGTGAATGAGGGGTTTATCACACTGCACCACCCACCACCCCTACAGGTGAAAAGGGGTTTATCCACACCGCACCACCCACGACCCCTAGAGGTGAATGAGGGTTTATCACACTGCACCACACACCACCCCTACAGTGAATAAGGGGTTTATCCACACCGCACCACCCACGACCCCTAGAGGTTGAATGAGGGGTTTATCACACCGCACCACCCACCACCCTACAAGGTGAATTAGGGGTTATCACACCGCACCACCCACCACCCTAAGGTGAATGAGGGGTTTATCACACTGCACCACCCACCATCCCTACAGGTGAATTAGGGGTTTATCCACACCGCACCACCTACCACCCCTACAAGTGAATAGGGGTTTATCACACAGCACTACCACCACCCCTACAGGTGAATGAGGGGTTTATCCACACCGCACACCCACCACCCCTACAGGTGAATTAGGGGTTTATCACACCGACACCCCCACCACCCTAGAGGTGAATGAGTGGTTTATCACACTGCACCACCCACCATACCGTACAGGTGAATTAGGGGTTTATCCACACCGCACCACCTACCACCCCTAAAAGTGAATTACGGGTTTATCACACCGCACCACCCACCACCACTACAGGTGAAATAGGGGTTTATCCACACCGCACCACCCAATCCCCTACAGGTGAATTTAGGGGTTTATCACACCGCACACCTACACCCTTAGAGGTGAATTAGGGTTTATCACACCGCACCACCCACCACACCCCTAGAGGTGAATTAGGGGTTTATCACACTGCACCACCCACCACCCCTAGAGGTGAATGAGGGGTTTATCAACACCGCACCACCCACCACCCCTAGAGGTGAATGAGGGGTTTATCACACCCCACCAGCCACCACCCCTACAGGTGAATTAGGGGTTTATCCACACCGCACCACCCCACCCCTTGAAGGGAATTAGGGGTTTATCACACCGCACCACCACCACCCCTAAAGGTGAATTAGGGGTTATCCAAACCGCCCCACCCAGCACCCTAGGGGTGAATGAGGGGTTTATCACAGGCCCCCACCCCCCAAACCAAGGGGTGGTGAAATGGGGGTTATCACCCCGCACCCCCTTTACCCCCCCTGGGAAGTAAATTTTGGGGGGTTTACCCCACCCCCCACCCCCCACCCCCTAGAGGTAAAATGAGGGTTTATCCACACCGCCCCACCTACCCCCCCTAGCGTGAATGAGGGGTTATCCCCCCGCACCACCCCCATCCTAGAGGTGAAGGGGGGTTTTATCACCCGCCCAAACCCACCCCCCCTACAGGGGGAATTAGGGGTTTTTTCCACCCCGCACACCCCCCCTAAAAGTGAATGGGGGGGGTTTATCAAAAACCGCCCCCACCCACCCCCTACGGTGAATGAAGGGTTTATCCACATGCACCACCCCCCAAACCCCTACAGGTGAATGAGGGGTTTTATCACACCCCCACCCCCCACCACCCTAGAGGCAAAATTAGGGGTTTTTCACACCGCCCCACCCACCACCCCTTTAGAGGTGTTTTGAGGGGTTTACACACCGCCCCACCCACCAAAAAACTAGAGGGGGGAATTTAGGGGTTTACCCACACCGCCCACCCACCTCCCTGGGGTTTAAATTTTGGGGTTTTTTCTCACCGCACCCCCCACCCCCCCTAGAGGTAAAATTTGGGATTTATCACACCGCCCAACCCCACCCCCCCCTTAGGGGTAAATTGGGGTTTATCACACCGCCCCACACACCCCCCCTAAGGGTGAATTAGGGGTTTATCCACCAAAAACCCCCCACCACCCCTACAGGTGAATGAGTGGTTTTCACACTTCAAAACCCACCACCCCTAAAAGGTAAATTTGAGCGGTTTATCCACACCGCACCCCCCAACCCCCCCTAGGGGGTGAAGGGGGGTTTTTATCCCCACCGCACCCCCCCCATCATCCCAAAAGGTAAATTAAAAGGTTTATCACACCGCACCACCAAAGCTTTCCCTTTAAGAGGGGAATTGGGGGGTTATCACACCGCCCCACCCCCCACCCTGGGTAAATTTGGGGTTTATCATACCCGCCCCCCAGCACCCCCAGAGGTAAATTTTGGGGGGGGTTTATCACACCGCACCCCCCAACCCCCAAAGGGTTTGAATTGGGGGTTTTTTATCACACTGCCCCACCCACCACCCCTACAGGTGAATGGGGGGGTTTTTTCCCACCGCACCCCCCCACCCCCCCAAAGGGAGGTAAATTGGGGGTTTTTAAACCCACACCGCACCACCCACCACCCCTAGAGGTGAATAGGGGTTTATCAAACCGCACCAAAAAACCCCCTACGGTAAATTTTGGGATTTTTCACCCCCAAAACACCCACCACCCATAGGGGGGAAATTTGGGGGTTTTATACACCGCCCCCCCACCCCCCCCGGAGGCGAATGGGGGGGTTTATCCCCCCCCCACCACCACCCACCCCTAGAGGTAAATGGGGGGTTTTATCACACCGCACCGGGCCACCCCCCCTTCGGTTTGGAATTGGGGTTTATCCACCCCGCACCCCCAACCCCCCCTTGAGGCAAATTTTGGGGTTTATCACACCGCCCCCACCACCCCCCCCTACAGGTGAATTAGGGGTTTATCCACCGCCCCACCCACCACCCCTAGAGGTAAAATTAGGGGTTTATCCCCCACCGCACCCCACCCCCCCTACAGGTAAATTGGGGGTTTATCCACAACCCACCCACCACCCCTAGGGGGTGAATTGGGGGTTTTATCCACCGCGCCCCCCCAGCCCCCTACGGTAAAATGAAGGGTTTA
Source organism: Conus ventricosus (assembly GCA_018398815.1). Classification (NCBI taxonomy): domain Eukaryota; kingdom Metazoa; phylum Mollusca; class Gastropoda; order Neogastropoda; family Conidae; genus Conus; species Conus ventricosus. The sequence goes on along the minus strand of JAFLJL010015850.1, from coordinate 32,496 downwards.
CCCACACCGCACCACCCGCACCCCTAGAGGGGGTTTGGGGTGGTTTATCACACCGCACCACCCACCCCCCAAACAGGTAAATTTGGGGGTTATCCACCGCCCCCCCCACCACCCTAGAGGTGAATTGGGGGGTTTATCCAACCCCCCCCCCCCAACCCCCCACCCTTAAGGTAAATTTTGGGGTTTTTTCCCACCGCCCCCAAACACAACCCCTCCCGGTGAATTGGGGGTTTTTATCACCCCGCACCACACCCCCTTGGTGAATTAGGGGTTTATCACCCACACCCCCCACCCCCCTAGAGGTGAATGAGGGGTTTACCCACACCACACCACCCACCCCCCCCAGAGGGGGAATGGGGGTTTATCACACCACCCCAGCCACCCCCTCTAAGGGAAGGGGGGGTTTATCACCCCCGTCCCACGAGCACCCCTAGAGGTGAATGAGGGGTTTATCCACACCGCCCCACCCCCCCACCCCTAGAGGTGAATTAGGGGGTTTTTAAACACCACCCCACCCACCACCCCCTACAGGTGAATTAGGGGTTTATAAAAAACCGCCCAACCATACCCCTATAGGTGAATTAGGGGTTTTATCACACCGCCCCACCCAGAATCCCTAGGGGGTAAATTTAGGGGTTTATCACACCGCACCCCACCCCCTTAGAGGTAAATTAGGGTTTTTTTCAACCGCCCCAAAACCCGCCCCCCGAGGTGAATTGGGGGTTTATCACCGCCCCCCCGCACCCTAGGGGGTGAATGAGGGATTCTCCCCACCGCCCACCCACCCCCCCTTGGGGTTTTAATGGGGGGTTTACCCGGGCCACCGCCCACCTACCCCCCCTAGAAGTAAATTTGGGGTTTTTTTCCACCCCCGCACCACCCACCACCCCTACGGTAAAATGGGGGGTTTTATCACACCGCCCCACCCCCCCCCATAGAGGTGAATTAGGGGTTTATCACATGAAACCCCCCACCCCCCCTGAGGTGAATGAGGGGTTTATACACCGAAACCCCCCCACCCCTAGGGGTAAATTGGGGGTTTACCCACCCCCGCACCACCCAGCCCCCCCTAGAGGTGAATTAGGGGTTTTTTTACCACTGCCCCACCCCCCCCCTTGAGGTGAATTAGGGGTTTATCACACCCCCACCACCCCCCCCCCTAGAGGGTGAATGAGGGGTTTATCAACCCCCACCACCCCCCCCCCTAAGGTGGGTTAGGGGTTTATCCACCCCGCACCACCCCACCCCTAGATGTGAATTGGGGGGTTTACCCAACATTAAACCCACCCCTTTTAAGGTAAATTTTAGGGGTATACCCACCCCGCACCACCCTCACCCGTAGGGGTGGAATGGGGGGTTTTATCCCCCCCACCCACCCCACCACCCCTAGAGGTGAATAAAGGGGTTTATCACACCGCACCATCCACCACCCCTAGAGGTGAATTAGGGGTTTTCACACCGCACCCCCCACCACCCCTACAGGTGAATGGGGGGTTTTTTCCCACCGCACCCCCCCAAAACCCCAGGGGTTTAAATTTTGGGGTTTTACACACCCACACCCCCCACCCTAGGGTAAATTTAGGGTTTTTCCACCCCCCACCACCCCACCCCTTCGTTTTTTTGGGGGGTTTATCAAACCGCACCACCCCCCCCCTACAGGTGAATGAGGGGTTTATAAACACCGAAACCACCCCCCCATAAGATAAAATTGGGGGGTTTTATCCACACCGCCCACCCCCACCCTAGAGGGGGAATGAGAGGTTTATCCAAAACCGCACCCAAGTCCACCCCAAGAAGTGAATGGGGGGGTTATCCACCCCCACCCCCCACCCCCCCTTTCAGGGGGAATTGGGGGTTTTTCACACCGCACCACCCACCACCCCTACGGGGTGAATGGGGGGTTATACCCCGCACCCCCCACCACCCTGAGGTGAATTAGGGGTTTATCCACACCGACCACCCACATTTTAGAGGTAAAATTGGGGGTTTTCACCCCTGCCCCCCCCACCCCCCCAAGAGGTGAATTGGGGTTTATCCCCCGCACCACCCACCACCCCTGAGGTAAATGGGGGGGTTTTTTCACCCCGCCCCAAACCACCCCCCCCCTACGGGTTTGATTAGGGGTTTTTCCCCCACCGCCCCACCCCCCACCCCTAGAGGTAAATTAGGGGTTTATCAAAATGCACCCCCACCCCTTACGGGTTTAAATTTTTGGGGGGGTTTACCCACACCGCCCCACCCATCATCCGTAGGGTGAATTGGGGGTTTTTCACCCCACACCACCCACCCCCCCTGAGGGGAAGGGGGGGTCAATCACCCCGCCCCACCCCCCCACCCCAACAGGTGAATTAGGGGTTTATCAACCCCGCCCCCCACCCCCCCTACAGGTGAATGGGGGGGTTTATCCACCCCGCACCCCCCACCCCCCCCGGGAGGTAAATTTTGGGGTTTATCCCACCCCCCCCACCCACCCCCCTAGAGGTGAATTGGGGGGTTTTCCACACCCCCACCCCCAAAACCCCCCTTCGGGTTTGTTTTGGGGGTTTTTATCACACCCCCACCCCCACCCCCCCTTTCGATAAATTTGGGGTTTATCACACCGCACCCCCGAGCCCCCCTAGAAGTGAATTAGGATTTTATCCAACCGCCCCACCCACCCCCCCTAGAGGTGAATGGGGTTTATCACACTGCACCACCCGGGCCCCAATAGAGGTGGTTGGGGGTTTTAATCCACCGCACCACCCACCACCCCTAGAGGTGAATTAGGGATTTATCACACCGCACCACCCACATCCCTACAGGTGAATTAGGGGTTTTATCACACCGCACCACCAACCACCCCTAGAGGTGAATTAGGGTTTATCCACACCACACCACCCACCACCCCTAGGGGTTTGAATTAGGGATTTATCACACCACACCACCCACCCCCCCTAGAGGTGAATGAGGGGTTTATCACACCGCACCACCCAGCACCCCTAGAGGTGAATGAGGGGTTTATCACACCGCACCACCCACCACCCCTACAGGTGAATTAGGGATTTATCACACCGCACCACCCACCGCCCGTACAGGTGAATTAGGGTTTATCACACCGCACCACCCACACCCCTAGAGGTGAATTAGGGATTTATCTCACCTGCACCACCCACCACCCTTGAGGTGAATTAGGGGTTTATCCACACCGCACCACCCAC
>JAFLJL010015850.1:10000-20799 GCA_018398815.1 Conus ventricosus | reverse complement strand
AACCGGGGGGACTTTTTTAAAAAAAGGGGTTTTTTGTGTGTGTTGTGTGTGTGTGTGTGTGGTGTGTGTGTGTTTGTGTGTGTGTGGTGTGTGTGTGTGTGTGTGTGTGTGTGTGTGTGTGTTGTGGTTATATATAAAGTTGTAGCTGATTCCATGTCTTCCACACAATTTAATCTATAAAGCTGTTAAAAAAGTATTTGTGATTCAAAAACTTTTTCTAACTTAGAATCCCCACTGTCTTCTAAAACTGCAGCTATATTGCCATATGCAAACTTACACCACCACAGCACTGGGAGAAATAAACACCCCAAGTGCTGGGCAGGTAGGCCGGCAACTAGCAATTAAAAAGCTTACACCTCCTGACAGAGTTGACAGTACTGAAAAGAAAGCCGTGGGAACAGACACCGTTTGTATATAAAGCGCGTTCAGTCACGGCTGCTTTTCCCTACGTTACTCTATGGGGCGTGTTCAGTCCTGGCTACTTTCCCCTACGCTACTCTCTGAAAAACTTTAGTAAATTAGTATTAAAAACGGATAACCCTGCACAGTATGTTTGTTTGTAGATAATCGTTATTGAAGGCTTACTTGTCAGAGAACAGGGAAACCTTTATTCTGGCTCACTTTCGCCCGAAAACTGGTTGAGGGCGAAAGTGAGCCAGAATGAAGGTTTTTCCTGTTCTCTCCCCCTCCTCCTTCCCCCCTCCCCCTACCTCCCCCACCTTCCTCCGTCAGACTATTCCTCGCCAACAAAGACTGCTACACGAGGAACAAGATGCCGATTCCTTCACTGCTGATGATTCCTCGCTTAGATCACTGCTATGGTGAGGGCATGTTAAATGTGTATAATCCTCTCTGTATTCAGTACAAGATGTTTCGCGGTGCCAAATCGTGATGTTTCACACACAACCACACACACACACACACACACACACACACACACACACACACACACACACACACACACACACACACACACACACACACACACACCACACACACCACACACACACACATTTTGGGAGAGGAATTGTCAAAATATCACAAGCAATCGTTTTATTGATAAGATTGTTGATGCAAGCTTATATCTCCTGAATGACGGTCGAGTAACACGCATTCCCGATAATCCTTATCATAGAGCATCTGCTATTGATTTAACTCTTGTTTCTCCAGATCTAGCACCAATTTTGTGAGTGGAGTACACTAAATGATAACCTACATAGTGATCACATCCCTGTTATTACTAGTTTTGAGATAACAAATATAAGATCCACCGATCCAACTGAGGATAAAATACCAAAATACAAATACAAACTTGCTAACTGGGAAAAATTTTCAGATTTATTGTCAACATTTTATGTTGAAAACATAAATGATAAAGACGTTAATGATTTGTATTCATTATTTACAAATGCAGTTCTGAACGCAGCAAATGAGTCTATCCCTAAATGTAAATCAAAAAAGTCTCATAAACATTCTGATAATATCTGGTGGAACGAGGACTGTGAAAAGGCTAGAGTTGAAAAATGGATGAAAATTTAATATTTACTTAAAGGACAAATCTCCCCAAATCATTTAGAGTCTAAACAGGCAAAAAATAAAGCAAACAGAATAAATGCACAAGCGAAAAACCAATACTGGTCATCTTTCTGTGCTAACGAAGTTTACAGTCATAAAGATATGCAAATGTATGGGAAAAAATGAAAAACTATGAAAAATGGAATATATTTACCACAATGTCCAATAAAACTGGAAACTTCAGATCTACCTTGTAACGGAGAAAAAGCAGAAGCATTTGCTGATATGTTTGCAAACCATAGTAGAACTACAGGTTTATCAGCAGAAGGTAGACATATATAGAGAAAATCAAGAGAAAAACAAATCCACAACAAATGATGACAGCAGTATGCCTACAAGAAACAGTTATGTAAATGCCGATATTACACTGGATGAAGTTAAAGAAAACATTTCAAGCTTAGCAAAAAGAAAACATCTGTTGGACTAGACGGAATATCGAATGAAATGCTAAGGCATTTACCAAACAATGTCATCAATTTTTTTATATGTACTTCTACAAAAATGTTGGTCGACTGGTGAAATTCCTCGAATCTGGAAACATTCAGTTGTTATTCCTATACATAAACAAGGAAAACTTAGAACAGATAAAAGTAGCTATCGCCCTATTGCGTTAACATCTCATGCATGTAAATTCATGGAAAAGATCGTTTTAGATAGATTAGTTCATTTCTGTGAAAAACAAGGCATTATACCTATAAATCAAGCAGGCTTTCGATAAGGTCGATCTACCATTGATCATCTGGTAAAACTAACGACACAAGTAAAGCAACAGTTTGCCAGGCGAAAAAATATTCTTGCAACCTTTTTCGATGTTAAAAAAGCTTATGACCAAGTATGGCATAACAAACTTTTACAAAAACTTAAAAATTGGAATATATTAGGTAACGTGTACAATTACATAGCGAACTTTTTATCAGAACGATTCATACAAGTAAGAGTTGGAAACACGTATTCAAAACCCAGAAAACTTCACATGGGTCTTCCTCAAGGCTCTGTTATTTCACCTATTTTGTTTAATATATTAATAGCAGATTTACCAAATAATCTATCTAAAGACACAGTTTTGGCTCAGTATGCAGACGACATCTGTATGTGGATGAAGGTAAACAATAAAACGTAACACCCAGCTAGAGTATTAAACTATACCAAAAAAAGTATATCAACGTGAACTAGATAAAATCAATATGTTTATGACAGAGAATGGCTTGAATCTATCATTGGAAAAAACAAATATAGTACTATTTAATGCTGGGTGCAACCAGAAAAACTCCCTACTTTCACAATCAATGGAAATGTCATAATTTTGCACAAACTGTAAAATTTCTGGGAGTTTATCTTTCGTCAAAACTCTCATGGACTCAACATACAGATTACATACTAAACAAGGCAAGGAAAGCTTTAAATTTCTCAAAATTATAAGTAAACAACACTGGGGCCAAGATACTAGAGCGCTTGTGTCCCTTGCAAATTCTCTTGTGCGTTCACGGTTAACTTATGCTCAGGAAATATTTTTTAGTGCTCCAAAGCATTTGTTAAACAAACTACAAAGTATAGATTGTAAAGCCTATAAATTAGCCCTTGGGGTACCACCTCATGCTTCAAATTTAGGGACTTATAAGGAAGCGGGTGTTCTACCACTTGATAACCACAGAAAAGTTTGTGCGTCAAAATATGTATTAAAATCATCTGCATATGATACCTTTAGTAAAAAAAAAAAGTAAATCTGGACTCGCAACATGATTTTGTTAAAAGAGCAAAATATATACATTCTCTACAACCAATAAATACATGTCTCGGATATGATTAACTCTACAGATTTAAAAGATAAAGAGGTTGCCATGAAGCCTTATTTCTCGCCAGTTCCATCATGGGAACAAGTTAAAACCTAATTTTGATATAGACCATATAGATATGAACAAAGATCAATCACCGAATATATTTAAAAAAATTTGATTAATTTACACATGGAGAGTCATTATAATGATCTATTTAAAATATATACAGACGGATCTGTCCTCGAGAATGGCAAGACAGGGGCAGCATTTTGTAATTCCTTCACTAAACATAGTGAAACAGTATCATATCGGTGATCATTACTCCATTTTTACTGCTGAATTGGTAGCAATATTAAAGGCGGTACAGCATAATGATCTTCCAACAAACTGGCCCAAACGTAAAGTGTTATTATGTGTTGATTCGAAATCTGCACTACAAGCTATCAAATGTCAAATATTAAAACGCGTCTCCAAATGATACTAGAAATAAAACATGCAATACATCAGTTATCAACTAAAAACATCAGTATCACTTTTTATTGGGTACCTTCACATTATGGGATATATTATAATGAAGTGGTTGACCGAGCAGCTAAAAGAGCAGCGCGTAATGTTGAAGGAACAATACAGCTGAATATAAAGTTAGATTTACATGAATGCTATAAACATATTGAAAAAATATCTAAAGATGAATTTGATAATATTCTAATGACATCAAACAGTCAATATTCACAAAATTGTATTAAAGGATTAAATGAACCTATCGCAGATTCAAAGTTACTCTGACATATCTTAGTAATACAAAATCCAGACATATTATAACTTTGATGTTTAAACTTCGTCTAAATGCTTTTAGAACAAAATTTTCTAAAGATGTAAATTGTATATGTGGAAACCAGATTACTATAAAGCATTTACTCCTACACTGTTCTGAAATTAAAGCACTCATTACTAAAACTTTAGGAGGGGGGTGCTGCTACCTTATGAGCCATTATCCATTGAAAAAATTGTAAATGACTTTCAGCTTCTAGTATTTTTCTTTGATTTGTTGATTTATTGTTGTCTTTTCCTGCGTTATTAAATTATATCTGTTAATTGTTAAGATAGTATGACACATTGGGAATTTATTACTTTTAGATTTAAGATATTTAAAACAGTCTGAATATTCTATGCAGTATGCAAGTCAATTTTTCTAACCATAACTGGAGATTACGGGATCGAACTTTTACACGGTGGCTATCCTGGGATGGCTTTCATGATTGGCTGGGCTGTGGACCGCACAACTTGAATTGATTTGCAGTCCAAATCTATAGATACTTTATAATGTATCAGATCTGTCAATGTACTAATAGAATAGATTAATACGTGAAGGACAGAAAGAAAGGGTGAAGGACAGATTATTCCACTATCACTAAAGGACACTATACACCATCACCACAAACAATACAAACCCATCCAGTGACACATACCTACCCCCCCCCCCCCCCACACACACACACACCACACACACACACATTTCTTTATTATTCTATCCTGTTTAGTTTATCTATCTATTATTTTATTTTAATCAATTTATTTCATTCATTTAATTTATTTTATTTTACTATACTATTCTTTTATTTGATATTTATTTATTTTGTCTAATATCACCTTTGGGTGAACAGACGTTAAATCAAAGATGATACACACACACACACACACACACACACACCACACACACACCACACACACCCACACACACACACACACACAAACACACACACACACACACACACACGCGCGCGCGCGCGCCCACGCACGCATACACGCACGCACGCACGCATACACACTTTCCTCTTGTTTTTCTTCCCCTCCCTTCCCTTCCCCTCCTCCAATCTCCATTCCCATCTACTGTGTCAACCGCACCACCCACCACCCCTAGAGGTGAATTAGGGGGTTATCATATCGCACCACCCACCACCCTCACAGGTGAATGAGGGTTTATCCACACCGCACCACCCACCACCCCTACAGGTGAATGAGGGGTTTATCACACTGCACCACCCACCACCCTACAGGTGAATAAGGGGTTTATCCACACCGCACCACCCACCACCCTAGAGGTGAATGAGGGGTTTATCACACTGCACCACCACCACCCCTACAGGTGAATAAGGGGTTTATCCACACCGCACCACCCACGACCCCTAGAGGTGAATGAGGGGTTTATCACACTGCACACCCACCACCCCTACAGTGAATAAGGGGTTTATCCACACCGCACCACCCACGACCCTAGAGGTGAATGAGGGGTTTATCACACCGCACCACCCCACCCCTACAAGTGATTAGGGGTTTATCACACCGCACCACCCACCACCCCTAGAGGTGAATGAGGGGTTTATCACACTGCACCACCCACCATCCCTACAGGTGAATTAGGGGTTTATCCACACCGCACCACCTACCACCCCTACAAGTGAATTAGGGGTTTATCACACAGCACTACCCACCACCCCTACAGGTGAATGAGGGGTTTATCCACACCGCACCACCCACCACCCTACAGGTGAATTAGGGGTTTATCACACCGCACCACCCACCACCCCTAGAGGTGAATGAGTGGTTTATCACACTGCACCACCCACCATCCGTACAGGTGAATTAGGGGTTTATCCACACCGCACCACCTACCACCCCTAAAGTGAATTACGGGTTTATCACACCGCACCACCCACCACCACTACAGGTGAAATAGGGTGTTTATCCACACCGCACCACCCAATACCCCTACAGGTGAATTAGGGGTTTATCACACCGCACCACCTACCACCCTTAGAGGTGAATTAGGGGTTTATCACACCGCACCCACCACACCCCTAGAGGTGAATTTAGGGGTTTATCACACTGCACCACCCACCACCCCTAGAGGTGAATGAGGGGTTTATCACACCGCACCACCCACCACCCCTAGAGGTGAATGAGGGGTTTATCACACCCACCAGCACCACCCCTACAGGTGAAATTAGGGGTTTATCCACACCGCACCACCCACCACCCCTTGAGGCGAATTAGGGGTTTATCACACCGCACACCCACCACCCCTACAGGTGAATTAGGGGTTTATCCACACCGCACCACCACCACCCCTACAGGTGAATTAGGGGTTTATCACACCGCACCACCCACCACCCTAGAAGCGAATTAGGAGGTTATCACACCGCACCACCCAGCCACACCTAGAGGTGAATGAGGGGTTTATCACACCGCACCACCCACCACCAAGAGAGGTGAAATAGGGGGTTATCACACCGCACCACCTACCACCCCTAGAAGTGAATTAGGGGTTTATCCACACGCCCACCCACCACCCCTAGAGGTGAATGAGAGGTTTATCCACACCGCACCACCTACCACCCCTAGACGTGAATGAGGGGTTTATCACACCGCACCACCCACCACTCCTAGAGGTGAATGAGGGGTTTATCACACCGCACCACCCACCACCCCTACAGGTGAATTAGGGGTTTATCCACACCGCACCACCTACCACCCCTAGAAGTGAATGAGGGGTTTATCACACCGCACCACCCACCACCCCTACAGGTGAATGAAGGGTTTATCCACATCGCACACCCACCACCCCTACAGGTGAATGAGGGGTTTATCACACCGCACCACCCACCACCCCTAGAGGCGAATTAGGGGTTTATCACACCGCACCACCCACCACACCTAGAGGTGAATGAGGGGTTTATCACACCGCACCACCCACCACAACTAGAGGCGAATTAGGGGTTTATCCACACCGCACCACCCACCATCCCTAGAGGTTAATTAGGGGTTTATCTCACCGCACCACCCACCACCCCTAGAGGTGAATTAGGGATTTATCACACCGCACCAGCCACCACCCCTAGAGGTGAATTAGGGGTTTATCACACCGCACCACACCACCCCCTAGAGGTGAATTAGGGGTTTATCACACCACACCACCCACCACCCCTACAGGTGAATGAGTGGTTTATCACACTTCAAAACCCACCACCCCTAGAGGTGAATGAGCGGTTTATCCACACCGCACCACCCACCACCCCTAGAGGTGAATTAGGGGTTTATCACACCGCACCACCCATCATCCCTAAAGGTGAATTAAAGGTTTATCACACCGCACCACCGAGCATCCCTAGAGGTGAATTAGGGGTTTATCACACCGCACCACCCACCACCCCTAGAGTGAATTAGGGGTTTATCATACCGCACCACCCAGCATCCCCAGAGGTGAATGAGGGGTTTTATCACACCGCACCACCCACCACCCCTACAGGTGAATTAGGGGTTTATCCACACTGCACCACCCACCACCCCTACAGGTGAATGAGGGGTTTATCCACACCGCACCAGCCACCACCCAAAGGTGAATTAGGGGTTTATCCACACCGCACACCACCACCCCTAGAGGTGGAACTAGGGGTTTATCACACCGCACCACAAACCACCCCTACAGGTGAATTAGGGATTTATCACACCGCACCACCCACCACCCCTAGAGGGGAATTAGGGGTTTATCACACGCCACCACCCACCACCCCCAGAGGCGAATGAGGGGTTTATCACACCGCACCACCCACCACCCCTAGAGGTGAATGAGGGGTTTATCACACGCACCAGCCACCACCCCTACAGGTGAATTAGGGGTTTATCCACACCGCACCACCCACCACCCCTTGAGGCGAATTAGGGGTTTATCACACCGCACACCCACCACCCCTACAGGTGAATTAGGGGTTTATCACACCGCACCACCCACCACCCCTAGAGGTGAATTAGGGGTTTATCCACACCGCACCACCCACCACCCCTACAGGTAAATTAGGGGTTTATCCACACCGCACCACCCACCACCCCTAGAGGTGAATTAGGGGTTTATCACACCGCGCCACCCAGCATCCCTACAGGTGAATGAAGGGTTTATCCACACCGCACCACCCAGCATCCCTAGAGGTGAATGAGTGGTTTATCACACCGCACCACCCACCACCCCAACAGGTGAATTAGGGGCTTATCACACCGCACCACCCACCACCCCTAGAGGTGAATTAGGGGTTTATCACACCGCACCACCCACCACCCTTAGAGGTGAATTAGGGGTTTATCCACACCGCACCTACCACAACCCCTACAGGTGAATTAGGGGTTTATCACACCGCACCAGCCACCACCCCTTCAGGTGAATTAGGGGTTTATCACACCACACCACCCACCACCCTAGAGGTGAATGAGGGGTTTATCACACCACACCACCCACCACCCCTAGAGGTGAATGAGGGGTTTATCACACCACACCAGCCACCACCTCTACAGGTGAATGAGGGGTTTATCACACCGTACCACCCAGCACCCCTAGAGGTGAATGAGGGGTTTATCCACACCGCACCACCCACCACCCCTAGAGGTGATTAGGGGTTATCCACACCACACCACCCACCACCCCTACAGGTGAATTAGGGGTTTATCAAACCGCACCACCCATCATCCCTATAGGTGAATTAGGGGTTTATCACACCGCACCACCCAGCATCCCTAGAGGTGAATTAGGGGTTTATCACACCGCACCACCCACCACCCTTAGAGGTGAATTAGGGTTTTATCACACCGCACCACCCAGCATCCCCAGAGGTGAATAGGGGTTTATCACACCGCTCCACCCAGCATCCCTAGAGGTGAATGAGGGATTCATCCACACCGCACCACCACCACACCCCTAGAGGTGAATGAGGGGTTTATCCGCACCGCACCACCTACCACCCCTAGAAGTGAATTAGGGGTTTATCCACACCGCCACCACCCACCACCCCTACAGGTGAATGAGGGTTTTATCACACCGCACCACCCACCACCCATAGAGGTGAATTAGGGGTTTATCACACTGCACCCACCCACCACCCCTAGAGGTGAATGAGGGGTTTATCACACGCACCACCCACCACCCTAGAGGTGAATTAGGGGTTTATCCACACCGCACCACCCAGCACCCCTAGAGGTGAATTAGGGGTTTATCACACTGCACCACCCACCACCCTAGAGGTGAATTAGGGGTTTATCACACCGCACCACCCACCACCCCTAGAGGTGAATGAGGGGTTTATCACACCGCACCACCCACCACCCCTACAGGTGAGTTAGGGGTTTATCCACACCGCACCACCCACCACCCCTAGATGTGAATTAGGGGTTTATCACACTGCACCACCCACCACCTCTACAGGTGAATTAGGGGTAATATCCACACCGCACCACCCATCATCCGTAGAGTGAATGAGGGGTTTATCACACCACACCACCCACCACCCCTAGAGGTGAATGAGTGGTTTATCACACCGCACCACCCACCACCCCTAGAGGTGAATTAGGGGTTTATCACACCGCACCACCCACCACCCCTACAGGTGAATGAGGGGTTTATCCACACCGCACCACCCACCACCCCCAGAGGTGAATTAGGGGTTTATCACACCACACCACCCACCACCCCTAGAGGTGAATTAGGGGTTTATCCACACCCCACCACCACCACCCCTTCAGGTGAATTAGGGGTTTATCACACCGCACCACCCACCACCCCTACAGGTGAATGAGGGGTTTATCACACCGCACCACCCACCACCCATAGAGATGAATTAGGGGTTTATCCACACCGCACCACCCACCACCCCTAGAGTGAATGAGAGGTTTATCCACACCGCACCACGTACCACCCCTAGAAGTGAATGAGGGGTTTTATCACACCGCACCACCCACCACCCTACAGGTGAATTAGGGGTTTATCACACCGCACCACCCACACCCCTACAGGTGAATGAGGGGTTTATCACACCGCACCACCCACCACCCCTAGAGGTGAATTAGGGGTTTATCCACACCGCACCACCCAGCACCTCTAGAGGTGAATTAGGGGTTTATCACACTGCAACCACCCACCACCCCTAGAGGTGAATTAGGGGTTTATCACACCGCACCACCCACCACCCCTAGAGGTGAATGAGGGGTTTATCACACCGCACCACCCACCACCCCTACAGGTGAATTAGGGGTTTATCCACACCGCACCACCCACCACCCCTAGATGTGAATTAGGGTTTTTCACACTGCACCACCCACCACCTCTACAGGTGAATTAGGGGTTTATCCACACCGCACCCCCATCATCCGTAGAGGTGAATTAGGGGTTTATCACACCACACCACCCACCACCCCTAGAGGTGAATGAGTGGTCTATCACACCGCACCACCCACCACCCCTACAGGTGAATTAGGGGTTTATCACACCGCACCACCCACCACCCCTACAGGTGAATGAGGGGTTTATCCACACCGCACCACCCACCACCCCCAGAGGTGAATTAGGGTTTATCACACCGCACCACCCCACCACCCTAGAGGTGAATTAGGGGTTTATCCACACCGCAC
>JAFLJL010015849.1:20000-27500 GCA_018398815.1 Conus ventricosus | reverse complement strand
TGTGTGTGTGTTTGTTTGTGTGTGTGTGTGTGTGTGTGTGTGTGTGTGTGTTTGTGTTTGTGTGTGTGTGTGTGTGTGTGTGTGTGTCTGTGTGTGTGTGTGTGCTTGTGTGTGTATGTGTGTGTGTGTGTGTATGCGCGCGCGCGCAGGTGCACATGCGCAGCAGTGCGTGCTTGCTTGTATGCATATATGTGTCTGTGGGTGTATGTGTGTGTGCGTATGAGTGTGCTTGCAAGTGTGTACGTGTGCGTGCATGCGAGCGTGCGTGGGTGTGGGCGTGGGCGTGTGTGTGTGTGTGTGTGTGTGTGTGTGTGAATTGCTTTGTTACCAATAATTCAGAGTACTAACTCCGCTGTTCGTTTTGTCTTCAACTGAGAACCCGACTGTAACGAATGTGAACGGTTTACTGTATGCATATTGCAGATAACCTGGGCAGCGCATGTTCATCCATAGAGTCGTCGACGTTTTTTCTTTCAAGTGACGCCACAGTCACCCTACAGACCGCGACTCTGACGTCATCTACTAGTCTGTTGGTCCTGCGGGAGCAAAAGGTCATGTCCTCGACAGAGCTTCAAACTCCGACGCCGTCGTCTGAAGTGGACATGGACTCAAGTATGTTCGGCAGCCATACATCACGCTCACAACATACCTCGCTTGACGTCGTTGACAGTAGTGATGTGACGTCACTTCCCTCCATGACGACGACATTCACAAAACAAGTCACTCTCTCGAAAACGGCTGGTACACCTGGAGCTCTGCTGCCATCAACAGTTTCAGAATCAGGCGGGCAGGATGTAGACAGTTTGGGTTCTTCTCTTTCATCGGTATCGGCACGTAGTGTCGTTCTCACTGTCACAGAAGCGCTATCAGAAGACCTCACCTCCACAGAGATTGACAATTCGAGAAGTCCACTTTCGTCAGCGTCGGTACATTGTCTCTCCACCACTGTCACCGTAAAGCCATCAGCAGACACCGTTTCAACAACAGAGGTAGACGAACTCGGTTCTTCATTTCCCTCCATGACGACTGTCGTCCTTCGTACTTCTGATCGGTCTGACGAGGACGTCATCTCCACGGACCTCAGACTCCGCTCTTCCTTCTTACCGCTTCACGGCGTCCTCCTCAGCACGTCTGTAGGGTCAGATGAAGACGTCACGTCTGCAGGTGTTGGGGGTCTTTCCCAGCACAGCGATAGCCTGTCTTCCACCACCGGGTCGTCGGACACCGCGGTCTCTCTTTCCCCATCATCTGTGGGAATGGTCTCCACCGGATTCTCTCCCACGCCAGCACTCCAGTCTCCTTCTCTGTCAGAATCCGACGATCCAGCCTCCTCCTCGCTTTCCAGTGACTGGACCACCTCCTCCACGACAACCGCGACGTCTTCAGACTCTTCCTCCCCAGACCAATCCGGGACGGTGGTAGCAGACCTGACCCCCACAGCCCCGGTGACTCCCCCTCACACCACGAGCTGGGCGTATAACCTGTGCGGCTGCCGGTGCCCGCAGAGGGAGTGGCAGCGGTCGGTGAACCCGGAGTTCGTGTCCAAGCTGGTGGAAAGCCTGCAGGCGGAGCTGTCCGTGCCGAGAGAGAACCTCTCCTCCACCCACCGCAGCAAGAACTCCATCCTGACCCGCGAGCCCAGCGCCATGGCGGCGGGCGCGGTGGGGGTCGTGGTGATGCTGCTGGTGGCGGTGGTGCTGCTGGTCATGGACCTCACCGCCGCCTCCGCCGCCGTCGTCGTCACCCACGCTGCTGCTGCTGGAGCTGGAACGTCTGCTGCCACTGCTGCGACTGCGGGGATGAGTCATCATCAGCGTGGTTGGAATCCGGGCGGTCGGTCGTTTCACTGCTAGTGGGGGTGGTGTAAGCCTCTCATGTCTTTAGATGGGGCACCGCCAGTGAGGATAGGCGCTACTACGGCTTGTGTCCTGCAGGCGACTGCTGGAAGTGCGACGTCTGATGCGGATCAGACGGCTTCGAGTGTTACTACGGAACAACATGACTGCACTGACTAAGGCAGAACTTCTGCCACTATCAATTGATACGAGTGATAGGTTTCTGTAGCAGATTTCCTGACGTGTCACCACCAACGGCTACAACAGAATGATGTTTCCCGCAACAGACAACATGGCTTGTATTACCACCAACTGCTACAACTGATACGTTGTTTCCTGTAACATACTGTTTCCTGCACACAGACAACATGGCTTCTGTCGCTATCAACTAATACGTTGTTTCCTGCAACAGACAACATGACTTCTGTCGCTGTCAACTAATACGTTGTTTCCTGCAACAGACAACATGACTTCTATCGCTATCAACTAATACGTTGTTTCCTGCAACATACTGTTTCCTGCAACAGACAGCATGACTTTTGTCACTATCAACTGATACGTTGTTTCCTGCGACAGACAACATGACTTCTGTCGCTATTAACTAATACGTTGTTTCCTGCAACAGACAACATGACTTCTGTCGCTGTCAACTAATACGTTGTTTCCTGCAACATACTGTGTCCTGCAACAGACAACATGACTTCTGTCGCTGTCAACTAATACGTTGTTTCCTGCAACATACTGTTTCCTGCAACAGACAACATGACTTCTGTCGCTGTCAACTAATACGTTGTTTCCTGCAACATATTGTTTCCTGCAACAGACAACATGACTTATGTCGCTATTAACTAATACGTTTTATCCTGAAACAGACAGCATGACTTTTGTTACCATCAACTGCTGTGACTGATACGTTGTTTCCTGCGACAGACAACATGAATTCTATCGCTATTAACTAATACGTTGTTTCCTGCAACAGACAACATGACTTCTGTCGCTATTAACTAATACGTTGTTTCCTGCAACAGACAACATGACTTCTGTCGCTATTAACTAATACGTTGTTTCCTGCGACAGACAACATGACTTCTGTCACTATCAACTAATACGTTGTTTCCTGCAACATACTGTTTCCTGCAACGGACAACATGACTTCTGTCACTATCAACTAATACGTTGTTTCCTGCAACATACTGTTTCCTGCAACAGACAACATGAGTTCTGTTACCATCAACTGCTGTAACATGATACGTTGTTTCCTACAACAGACAACTTGACCTCTTGTCACTATGGACTGATACGTTGTTCCCGTCAACAGACAACTTGACTTTGGGCACAACTGACTGCTACGTTTGGCACGTGTTACCCCTGTAGTTGACTCCATTCCTTTTGCCAGTGTGGACGTGTACAGCTGATTCACTGCTTTATGCAATTATAGACCACATGGTTTATACCCCTGTCGACCGCTAGAACTCTTGTGTTGTTTCCTGCAGGAAACAGCATGATACCTTCTGATTTACTGGTCACGGATTTTTTTGTAATATTCACGGGTCTTCTCTTTGGTAGAAGTCCGTGTGGTCTTTATGTACATACAAAATTATCTTTAGTAGTAGTGTGTACCGGCTTTGCTGGCATACAGAATAGCTTCTAGGAAAACACTTTGTGTTAGTGTTTACTTATTACAGTGATTCGTTGTGCGGTGGCTGTGTTCTATTACCAGAATAAAGTAATTTTTGGTAAAGAGTAGTTTTTGATAGGAATGGCTATGTTCTTGAGATTTTTCTGGTTAAAAAAGGGTTGAAATTCTTGTTAAGAGACAAAATATTTTCTGGCCACGTTCCACCACCTCCACCATCACCTCACCCCTTTGTACCATCACCTCACCCCTTTGTACCATCACCTCACCCCTTTGTACCTGTATCTCCTGAATCCAAATAGTGATTTTTTGTTTCATAAAGTTGTTCTGTAAAGATTCAACCTCCGCATTTCTATAGCTCCATATGCATATCCAAACCTACATGTAGAAAAATCTCTCTCTCTCTCTCTCTCTCTCTCTCTCTCTCTCTCTTTCTCTCTCTCTCTCTCTCTCTCTCTCTCTCTCTCTCTCTCTCTCTCTCTCTCTCTCTCTTGCTTGCTCGCTGGCTCGCTCGCAAATACTAACAGCATTAATGTGCTATGTCTTTTGTGCAAAAACGCAAATGAAGACGAATTGCATTTCCTGCTTTGCTGTCCTGTGCTGAAGGATTTGCCACATGACTGCATTCCCCGGAAATTCTTAGAAAACCCTTGTTTATTTCGGGCCGCTTTACTCATGGCAAATGAACAGGAAGTGCCGAAGAGCATATGCGTATATTGATACAAGACCTTTAACAGGCGCACAACTATGGTCAGTGAACTGAACCCAACTGTCGTACTCATTGTGTGCGCTAGTGTGCTTACCTGTCACCTTCTAATTGTTAGTCTATAGGTGACCCTCCACCACGAAACCAGTCTTAACTCGTGCGGCCTACTTCACGGCTACAGCTGAAAATAGCTGGTGAGGGTCTACCTGGGGCATTTTGACTTTTTTGCAGAAATGTGTTCCTTATACCCTAAACGTTCACGTGACACTATCTATTTGCTCCAAAAACAGCCAATACATTAGTTAAAATTGAGGTTTAAAAGCCTAACCTCAAATCAAAATGAACTTCTTTTAACGCAAATTGACCCATTTTCAATCGCCTAAAACAACGCAGCCCTTACAGAACCCGATCGTGTTATACACTGTTCGAAAGCGTGTGTAACGCTCTCCCGGTTTCTCTGTGTGTCATCTAAAAATAAGTATGGTAAAAAGTAAGATGCCGTTGCTAAGGAAAATATGCTGGAGATGATAGCAAAAACTTTAGAAGCCGTTTTCTCAAAATGGCCGTTGGCACAGTAACACACTTCAAATGACCACAAATTTCTTATTTTTTGCCCTATAGCGTTCATTTTATATTAAATTAATCAGAAAAAATCTGTAGATTGTAAATATATGTATATCTCAGAACTTTCAAAATCGAGTTAAGACTGGTTTTGTGGTGGAAGGTCACATATTATTCTACTTTGCTGTATGAATTGTTATTGTAATATCGTACCCTGATTGGAAGGGACCGTGGCCTACACCGATTAAAACTTTTCCTTCGTTTGTGTGTTCGTTCGTTTTCTCTCGCTCGCTCGCTGTGTATACAGGCGATTGTCCCGCGCAGCCTGACCCACGGCCACGGGGCGGGATGGGCAGGTCTGACTTCAGTTCCCAGTGAGTGCTTTCAACAACATCAGGGATGGGGTGCCCAGAGGCTGCCCCTTGGCTGGCTTCTTCTTCTGCGTTCCCTGGTCATGCTGGTCAGACACAAAGTCCGGTAGCGTGGGCAAAGTCGGCGGTCCGTCGGAGTGAGTCCGCCGTTCCCCACAGCTTTTCTTGGAGTTGCACTGCACCGGGCCAGAACTCACGCCGCAGGCTGTCGAAAGTGGGACAGGACTGAAGTACGTGGGCTGGGTTTTGTGGGCCAGTACCACATGGGCACTCGTCTGTGTGTGATATATTCAGGCGATAGAGGTGGGAGAGCATCTGACATTGTCCAGTTCTTAATCTGAAGGTTGCGACTTGCTGGGCACGCTCAAGACGGTCAATGTCATCCTTCTCTGCCTCCACCTGTAGTCTTTCTCTCCATGCTGTCCTGAACTGGCTGCGGATGATGGTCTTCACCTCTCTGTAGGATACAGCTTGGGCTGTTTGGTCTTGTTGGCTGCCCGCCTTGGAGAGTCTGTCCGCTTCTTCGTTTCCTGCAATACTACAGTGGGAGAGAATCCACTGCAGAACTGGTGTGGTCTTCCTGCTCAAGGTGTGCAGTTCCTGTATGATTTCCTGTAGGATCTGCTCTCTTTCTCTCCTCTGGAGGCTTTGAAGGACGGCTCGACAATCGGTGAGGAACACCGTGTGAGTTGGTACCTTGGCTGGCAAAAGTAACATTTTCGCCATGTGAATGCCCTCCAGAGCCCGTCCCACCCACCCTCCCCATTTCTCCCTTTGGATGCCTCCTGGCCTTCTCGGGGTTTCAGCCAGACACACCACCCCCTAGCCGCCCAATTTCTTCCATGGAGTTAAGTTCAACGTGATGCCGGCTGAAAATGAACTGATGCTGAATAGACTGTTGGAAGAGTAGGCAAACGGCTGTACCCTCTCATGTCCCTTACACCCCCCCCCCCTCACACACACACACACTCCCCGTCTTTTCTCACGCCGTTACAAAGGTGTAGGAGAAGACACCCTCCCCCCCCCCTCCCCCCCCCCCCCCCCCCCCACGAATGTTTGGTAGAGGCTAGCGCCTTCCCCAAAGATCTGCGATTTTATAGTTACACACACACACACACACACACACACACACACACACACACACACACACACACACACACACACACACACTTTTACACACATGCTTTGAAACACTGATATACATAACAACTGGCCTTTGGAAATATCATCCGCACGAACACACTGGCCGAATTTGAAGCATATATGGCCGTTCAGTGGAGACATTGGACCAGATCATAATTCATCGTTGTGTAGACGTGTCCTTAAAAGGAAATGAAATAAGCCAGGAACAGGGACAAACCATACGCAGCTTTCTCACAGAAAGAATGAATGGACACACCGATGAAAAAAAAAAAAACCAAGATGCAAAGCATATACACGTACTCCCAGTTTATCTTGAATACGGGTGAGATATTCCATAAAGAGAAAAAAAACTGTTTTGGGCCGTTATAGCCGTTAGTAACGGCTATTCTGGTAAACATCGGCCATCATCTGTGACCCATAATGAACATACCTACAAATTTTCAGAAAGATTAGCCAAATACTTTCTGAGATTTTCCATAAAGAAGAAAACCATTATGGGCCATTATAGCCGTTAGTAACGGCTATTACGGTAAAACAAAACATCGGGCATCAGCCGTGACCCATAATGAACATACCTAAGAATTTTCAGAAAGATCGGCCGAGTACTTTCTGAGATATTCCATAAAAAGAAAAAACTGTTGTGGGCCGTTATAGCCGTTAGTAACAGATATAACGGTAAAATAAAACATCGGGCATCATCCTTGGCCCATAGTGAACATACCTACACATTTTCAGAAAGATCGGTCCCGTAGTTTTGTCTGGAGCGAGCGAACACATTTTGACCACGGATGGACAGACATACAGACAGACAGACAGACAGACACAGAGACAGCATTTCTTCGTTCCCATTGTAAAGTACTCCCTGTTTTATAAGAACTGGGAGTACAAAACCATTCAATGCATGAGGTTTCATTGGCTCAGACCAGTTGGCACTCAATTTGGGGAAGGGTTGCTCTAGAATGGCAATACAAAAGGCCACAAAAGGGGAAGTATTTCATGAACTCCAACGATGTAAAACATCTACAAATTCACCAGTGACTATTAGTGTTTTGCATGAGAACCATGCCTCTGCAGTCCACGCCCCAATGAGTGTCTCTCTCAATGTAGTGCAGGCTGGTATCTCGATGGGAAGAGGACAGGTCACAAACAGATGAAGCATACCTGGACATTTAGTCAAACATAATCAGTGAACGTACTGATAACAAACGGGTGGATGCATAAAAAGATATAGGGCTGTACAGAGGATGC
>JAFLJL010015849.1:0-15000 GCA_018398815.1 Conus ventricosus | reverse complement strand
CCACACACACACACACACACACACACACACACACACACACACCCACCCACACACACACACACACACACACACACACACACCCCACACACACACACCCCACACACACACACACACACGCTCGCGCCGCGCCCCGCGCGCCCCACGCACACACACACACCACACACACATTCATAGACAGGCAACAGAGAGATAGACACACGCATGCACACACTACACACACCCCACACACACACGCACACACTCACTCACTCACTCACTCGCTCACTCACTCGCTCACTCACACACACACACACACACACACACACACACACACACACACACACACACACCCAAAACAAACACACTCACTCACACTGTGACACCCACACTGTGACACACACACACAGGCCCCAAAAATCAATACTGCCGCACCTCCCTTCACCCCCACTTCCTCCCGCCCAGCCTGCCCGATTACAACATATGACATCAGCTTTCTAAAACCCTTCACTTCGTTCCCACGGCTGAACTTGGAAGAGGTTGGCTCTCTTTTCAGTACTGTCAACTCTGTCAGGGCGGTTTTTAACGACCCTGCTTGGCCACGCAAAACTTACGAGGGGTTTTACGGGCGCTCACATGACCACACATTCTTCTACTGACTTCTGGACTAGCAGGACGTGTTTACTGCGCTGTGTGTTTGGCTGTGTTATTCAAAAATGGCGAACCGGTTTACTGAGGAACAGAATTGTGCTTTTCCCAAGATACAAGATTTATTTTAAAACTGCATGTTAGAGTTTTTGGGTCAAAAAAAAGAATCAGGTGAAGAAATGTTCGTTACCGCCGAAACCGAAAAGAAGTATTGCTTTCCTAGAGGGTGGAGAAAAAGAAAAAAGTGAACCGATTTGCTTTGGAAATGAACGACTATCTTCAAGGTTTTTTGGGGTTCAAGGAAATGAAAACGTTGAAGGCAATATTGTTGACCAAGATACAGCCAATTTCAATGCGTGTTTGACTATCGATGAGATGGTTCCTTTTTTAAAAAATGGCGCTGCATTTTTGAAATTTTGGCCAAAGCAAACAATCCATCATGCTTGATTGTTGGGCGTTGGCTTGAACAGCCCAAGTCATGTTTAAAAAAACAAAAAACGCATCAAACATGGCGTTCATTTTTTCGGGTGCAGGTGAGATGCCCTGATTCGCATGCTAGAAAACTCATTCAACTTTCTATGTTTTTTTAATAACTATCCTAAATTCCACAAGCTAGGAATCAGTAAAAATGAACTGTGTAGCAAACGCCAAACCATTATTAGGCTTATGCAGCAGAATAACGATTTTCGAATGTTCTGGCAAAACTAATAGGGCTAGGCAGCCTGGTACATCTCCCAGTAAGGAGAGGAGTAGTGTGTGGCCAGCACTATCTTCATATAAATGCTCCAAAATACAATGACGGATGTACTACTACTGGCGATTAGAGCCGCCATAAAACTCGGCTATAGCAGTAATTGCTGTAACTCTGCCAAAGCCAGTTGCAAGCCGGGTTGGAAAAGAGGAGCACACAGCAAACTAGGCCAAGTGATTATAAGTGATCACTTGACCTGCAAAGCGCGCAGCCTGCCGCCAATGACGTCAGCACGGAGCACCTTGCAAAGCTCGGCGCAAACTAGCCAAGTGATCATATATGAACTTAAACCTGCAAAGCGCGGCAGCACCAGCAAAGCTCAGCGGCAAACGGGGCCAAGTGATCACATATATCACTTAGCCTAGTTGATTGAGGTTGCGAGCAAGACACAGCCTGTTTAGTCACAAAGCAAGAAGGGGTCCTAGTAGTTTTACTTCTGTTTGTTTTTTGGGTGCTTGTGTGTTTTGTCCTACCTCACCGCATGCACACCCCCACCCCCACCCCACCACGCACGTCCCCCCACCCCCACCCCCGGGACTGTTTATTGTGTGTTTGTTTGTTGTTTGTTTGTGTTTATTGTTTGTTTGTTGTTTGTGTTTTGTTCTACCCCACCACGCACGTACCCCCACCCCATGCACGCATGCACACTCAAGTCATCCACAAGTTCTTAACTCAAGTCACTCCAAGTCACTTCAAGTTCTTACTCAAGTTGTCCTCAATTATTCACAAGTCATCCTCAAGTCATTCACAAGTTCTTACTTAAGTCATTCTCAAGTTACCTTAAGTTCTTAGTTAAAGTTTTTAATCAAGTTTTCTCAAGTCATCCTTAATTCTTACCCAATTTAAACCTAAATCATAACTAAGTCATCCTCTAAGTACAACCAAGTTCTTATTCAAGTTATCTTGTCAAAAAAAACAATACATTCTATGTTTTTGTCTTTAAATAGTAAGATGTCTAATATAGTAAAACCACACGCCTCAAAAAAACGCGTCATTGCTGAGAATATCTTGCTCGGCGTTTCTCTGCGCGAGATCGGTTAGCATAGATCTTAATGAATTCTTACATCCTAAGCAACCACATTGATTACAATTCTGGTCTATGGAAATGTCTTTTATAGACTCCAGTCTTTATTTATTGACTTTATCATTTATAATACGCCATGATCTATTTTTATTAAAAAAATTTAAAATTAAGTTCTTAAAATATTTTTTCCATTTGAAATGGATCAAAATGATGCTTTGTTATTGGCGGTTTTGGCGTGCTGTTGTCTTTTTCTGCATTTAGTGGTTTTCAGATTTTTTTGATTGCTTTGTTTTTGTTGCCATTGGTTATATATTTTATAACCGTAATAACTGCCCCAACAGCGCAATGGCGCCAAAAAGGGCAACAGTTTTAATTTCAATATCCATGAAGATTTTGGGGGGCCCTTGTATTACATGGAGTTTTTATAGCGGGCATTGAATCAACTTGTTCTGGCGCTGGCGGTGTTATGTTTTTCATGATGAGTTATTTTCTGTAACATTAATTTTTTTTGTCTGTTCACTCTGCAAATTTTTTTTCCTGCTTTAACACGCCCAGGATGAGGATGCTTTTTCACGGGCCCCCACCGGTTCAGTGTTTTCTGCTGATTTTCTGGCTTGGTTACTTTCTCCACCTGATTCAATGTTTCCTGATTCTGCTGATTTTCCAGCTCGTTCTTTTTGAAGGGAAACAAAATCTATATGATTAAAAGTTATTAATCCCATGAATTAATGGCGATAACAATTGTTCCAAATCTGTAGTATAGATCACATCCTAGAGACTCTAATGACTTTTTTAAAAAACGGGATCTTGCGTTAAATCATACTAAGATCTTGTTCAGAATCAATGGGAGCAAATCTACTGACTATTTAGGGGTACAAACTAAGAACCGTTTGCCCCACACTTTTCCCCCCATTCTAGACCCCAGCTGCGTTTCATACCTGTTATGATATTTTAAATAAGCTTGCGGCGACATCTGTTGAATCTGTTCAATGCTAAATTCAGTTCCGAGGAACTGTTTTGTTTTTCCACACGCTGCCAAAGAATACAACCTCTCCTTTTGGGCATAACAGCTTGGCCATCAACTTGGTCATTCATAAGTTCGGGAAGGTTAGGCCGCCTTGTAGCTGTAGTAGATCATCACTGTTAAATGTTTTTTATTAAATTTAATTATTTTATTTTTAAAAAATGAGCACCGAAAAAACTGTTACCAACCTTGTATAACCATTCTGCTGTTATTGGAGGTCTAAGTGTAGGATACTCAATGTTTGGGTAAAAGCTGTTTAAGAATTAAACCAGCAGATTTTGGCAAACTAGACTTTGAGGAATTCAGCAAAGCTGATTGCTATCATTGCAGCTTCGGTTGCCACAAAAAGTTTTTCCCTAGTCAAGCAAGGAATAATCCAGACAGTATAAATATGAAAATAAAAATACATTTATAAAAAATGGCTTCACTCGTAATGATGATAGGGCGCTGTGGTGAATGCGCTGCTTTTAGCGAAGTAATTTCGCATTTAGTAAACTACCGGGATGACGGCGAGAGAAAAAGACATAACAAAGCTATGGAGCAACTAGCAGCTGCACAAGACGCCTATGAAAAGCAGAGACTTGAGCAGTTTAGATTTTATTAATGACACACTGAAAAAACAGGGGCATGCAGCTTACATATTTAAAGATGTTGACAGGCAATAAAACAATATTATCTAGTAACAGAAAACCGGGTCCAGACATTGCCCCCACCAAATTCAGTGACTTTAATCAACCATCAGAAAAACAAAAGATGCAAGAAATCGCGTTTATTGCCTTTGGTATGACCGTCGTGTATTTTGTTGCACATAATATTGGCTGAATAAAAAATGAACAAAATCTATTATTCGCCCAAAGGATTTTGGGAAAGGGGTATCACAGCAATACAAAACTAAGCCAAGCAGCTGGATTTAGTGAACAAACAGCAAAAAAATGGTTATCTAAACAAGCGTTTTGGGAAAATTTTTATTTACCTGCACCTAGACAAATACAGAGACCACACTTTGTAAATACAACTCCAAACGACACCCATCAAATGGACCTTCTATTTTTAAACCCTCTGATACGATTAGACAAAAAGATTTAAGTACCACTCACAGTCATTACATAGCTCAAGATACAAAGATCGGAACCATTAACACAAAAGAGTGCTTTTTTGCCGTGCTGTTTGCCATACAAACTGAAAATACAACGAGGCCCTTTAAACTTATCCTCGCATGATTCAAGTCGATGATGGGAAAGAATTTAAAGGCCAAGTGAATCAATTATTGTTAAAACACAGAGTTACTTTTAAAGAGAGGCTTCCGGAGTTCACAGATCACAGGCTTTAGTTGAAAACTTTAACAAACAGTTAGCCGAAAGACTTTCCCCCCTACCAGTATCACAGAGAGCTTATTGACAACTCTCGAAACACAGAAGGGGTTAGAAGACTGCCCTCATTTTTGCGCGCAATGAATAATGAAGAATTTAAAGGGAAAAAAACCCAGTACAAGCAATCAAAAGAAAAACAATAAATGCTGTTGAAGGAGAGTCTTCATCCGGGAAACTATTACCATTTGGTTTAAAGTAAGGTACCTTTATTTACCGGGGGAAGCAGAAGGGACACTCGCATCAGGGCAACCGATCCGTTTGGAGTGTTGATCCATATGAAATAAAAAGAATTGTAAAAATGAATCCGCCCGTGTATTATTTACAGAAACTGACACAACAAAACAACCACTCCTCAAGAAACTTTTGTGAAAGGGAAAAACTGCAGATAACCCACCGGACACAGTTCCAGTTGCTTAATTAATTTACTTTAAAAAATTTTGAGTTAAAAAAGGAAGCTCAGAAGGAATGCAGAACGGAAACAAGAATGGTAAGGAAGAGACCTTGAAAATGATACGGGAATCATTTCATGCGTGTAATGCTATTTTAAAGGGAAAAATTTTCGGGGGGTTAATCAATGCATCTAAATCATCCCCGATCACCTACAACTCAAACCCCCAAATTGGAAAAAGAATATCTTGAAATAATAAAAAAAATTCGAACGCTCAAGCAAACATGAGAAAAGATTTAAATGAATTGGATGAAGCTATGATTGATCTTATAATAAAAGTTGATGAAAAAATATAAACCCCCCTGTTTATGGTCCTCCAGTGCCCGATTGCATATGAAAACCCTGGATTAACAAACACCCGTTTTGTTTTGTTCTATCTAACGACTTCTTTTTTTACAACCGTTGTGTTGATCTCATGAAGATAGAAACGCAGTTTTACTTTTCATGATGAAAAGTCTTATTACCAAACAATGCTTCTTTTTAGTTGTCATGTGATATGTTTGACTGCACAACGCTGCGAGATATTCCCTTTGCTTTCTTAATGATTTTCTCCTGGCTCGAAATACTGTACATTTTTGACCTTAAACCAACAAACTCCTTGATCACCTTCCCCGATAATTCATCCTTCATCTTTTCCCAAAACTTCTTGTTAGTAATTGAATGCAAAGGCGAATCTTTAGGGTAATCAGAAAGTGTCGTACCACCCCGCATGCCCTTTAGCTACTTCGGTTTCCCCTGTCTTTATAGAAAGTCTTCAGTAGGAATATCTATAACAAAACTGTCTGTATCTGTGTAAAGTACTCTGGACTCAGGATACGAGGGCTTAAAGTATTTATAAAGAAACTCTAAAAATCAAAGCTTGATAATTCTAAAAAAAAGTAAACCCAATAAATACAGGTTTGTCTAATTTTGACTTTCTTTTTTTTCATCATTATGCCAAAAAGCTGATCATGAAATCTTCTGAAGTCCTGATAATTTGGGTTTTTAAGTTAGCTTAATTTCTTCGTTCTCTTTGGTGACCAATCTGACGTCTTTGCGCTTGTGCGGGTTTCTCCATAGTCTTTCCAAAACAGCTGTTGTTCATCAGCTTGAAAAAGTCTTTTTCTGAAGCATCTGTGGATTTATTCTGAGATCAGTGTTCTTCATGATGTAGGTTTTTATGAACTGTTCTTGATCAAAAGCAATTATGCGATGAACAGCTGTTAACTTCAAACCGTGTCTTAAATAAAATGTAGAAGTCTGTAATGACAGACATAATTTTTTTTGCCCCGAAGATTAGGCACAAGTTTAGGCGGCTCTCTTGGATCCATCTTTAGACTTTCCCGCTTTCTAATGGATAGTCATAGCAGGTCATGGAGTTCATGAGGATATTCTAAATCAACTTCTAGAATGAAACCACCGCTGCTGACAGGCGTTAAACTGCCCAACCACTTTAATGCTTTTTGAATAAATTTTTCGGATCGCCCGCCTTGTACATTTTAAAGTTACTAATGGGAAGTGAAATTTCGCCATTGCCCAACCATACAGATTGTTTGCATCTAAATACAAAAAGATAGTTAGACCTTTTACTGGGATCATAAACGTCCAAGTATTTGTTGTTTGCTTTACAGTAATGAGTACGCCATACTAATTCCTCCACGCAATCCGTTTTCAATCATCTGAATCATTGGTAGGTCAGACAATAAATCAATCTGTACTCCAGTAAACTTAAGAAAAACATCCCAACTCATCCCGGGCGCAGAAATGTAATGCGCGGGATCCAAACTGTAATGTTTTCATGCAGGCTTCCTATAATTTTTCAAAAATATCCGCCAACAAACATGTATCAGCATCAAGTAGGGGTCATGATAGTCTCCCATTGTTTTACAAATCTAACTTCTGCCACGCATCTTGACATGCTGGTAATCGGAGTCGCTGATGTCCTTTCCTCTAAGACTAAAAAGAACGCGCCTTTAGGTGGAAGTTTAAACTTCGTCAAACCTTTTCCCAACTGTTCAGTACTCATAAGGGTAAACACCCTTTCTAACAAGCGTGGGTCAAAATATTCTTCCGTTATTGGCAGGACTTTAAGGACATAGCCATGACTCTAATGAACCCATCATGTGCTGCATAGAGTCATAAAAAGACATGTTATTTAAAGGAAACACATGTACTTTTCTGAGACTGTGCATGCATGACACCCCAAAGGCATCGTCTACTGCTTTCATTATAAGTGAGAGTCGTAACCTCGCAATTATGAAAGAAGATGGAAGCTTCCATGTCTTAGGATCAAACTTTAGTGAAGATTGCATTTGTTTATGGGCCCGCTCCTCTGAACTTCCGCTAATGTGATCATGGTCTCTTACTGTCGGATCTCTGCGTCTGATGAGAGGGCCCAAACCGCAAATCCAACAATGTGTGGCTGAGTCATACTGTTGTTTTGGTCTTCAGGCCCCTTATGATTTCAGATAAGTTTAGATTATTAGAACAGCGTTACGCACTTGCTGCATGCGTTTTAAGAAGTATTCTGCAGCATCTGGCCCTCTATACAAATTTTGGCGTTTAATGAGCGCCATCCGACCTGACAATGAAGAAAGCAAATGAACAAATCTGATGATTACTCATTAAAAACTGTTTTTCGAAGTTTTTTGTGGCGCGGCCCTTCATAAGGAACAATGAGTGATTCGAAGTCTGCGTAAACAACGAATGGACTTGTTTGCAGCCGTTTCCAGTTCTTAAAACTAACTTTACTGCCTTCTGGGGGCGTAATTAGTTTTCCCTATTAACAGTCAACTGGGCCGATACAATGTTTCTTATGTTCGCTTGCGGCTTGAGCGGATGGAATTCTTGTTAAACAATTTCTGCAGAAATTTTTGTTTATTGCCCATTCTTTGAAGCATGCTGCATTAGTTTACTCATTGTTCGAATCAAAGTGTAATGCGGTAGCCCCGCGGCGAAAGCATCAGTATTAAGTCAACATGAATTTTGTCTGGTTCGCCAATCGTTGGGCTGTTCTTGGACACTTTTAATCGGCACCAAATTTGTTTTCCTCATCCCATGTGTAGATATTGACAGTTATTGGTTTGTTTTTGCCTTCAAACTGATCAATTTGGTCTACACTAACAGGGAAAGGGCACCCCACTAAAGTTAAGATCATTGATGTACGGTGATAGTAGATACTCTCTCTGCGTTTTAGCAATGTGATGCAGCCTGCGAGAACACACCACATAAAACCATTGGGTTGTCCCGTATCCTTAGTTTAGAACTGCTCTTTTCGCTACCAATGCTGGAGGTAGCGGAATGTAAGCCTTGCCAACAATCGGCGCATACTAGACTGTTTTAATCTGATCTCTAAGACTTCAAACCCCCTGACCAACCAAGCCTCTCATTTTGGCTTCTTCAGCGGCAGCGTTTAAACTGTGTAAGCATTCGTCTGCCCAACCGGGTGTTAATCATTAGAGGAAAGAATAGTCTGTTGTTTAGTTTTAGACCCAGACTTCTAGATTTTCTTCATAAATTTTTACATATCGATTAAAACAGCTAACATTACTTTAACTGGCGGGTCTATTGTTATTTACTTGGAACTTGAGAAAAAGCATGTACAACGCTTGCCCGCACGTTTGTTTTGGATCAATGACTTCTAGATCAATATCATTCAGTGCTCTTGATAAACGCTCTCTCTCAAAACATTTCCTTCAAAAAATTCGTCTTGCCCTTCATATATCTTAGCCATGTTGAGTTTCTTTTCTAACTCAAAATATTTATTTAAAATTTAAAAAAAAATAATTAATCAGAATCAATATCAACGGTCTTTTTTTGCTTGGACTCATAAACTAAAGTATAAACACCCTTTGGCGTTGTTACTGTGAGCTGTTTAGAACAAGTTTTAATGTCTCGTTTACTTTTTTTTAAGCATTCCTTTTTTATCTGCTCGGCGTCTGGCTGTTGAAAAAACTTGTCCTCGCCTTTCTTTGAAGAAACAAACTTTTGTCTTTTGTAGTCATCAAAATCGGCCTGTAAACGATTAAATTCTTCATCCGTGATGTTTGAGTCAACAAGCGCTTTATTTAATGTCCCGTTTAAAAACGAACTAAGTTTAGCCGTTATTAGTTGAACCATAGCTGTGTGCTTTTGGAGTTTAGTTTTTAATTTTTGGGCCCGCCGCACTTACAGCTAATGAACACAGACCGAGAGCTAAAGACAAACCTCCTAAGGAAAGCTTGCGGGTGCGCCTATGCCTGTTGCTAAAAGACCAACACTCGTTCCTGCTGATAGAGCGCTTATAGTCGATGTTCCAGTATAACATATGTAACAGCATTAAAAGGGACAGAATACCTTCGTTTGGTTTGCTGTATTTTGAAAGGTCTTGCTCTAGTTTTTGTTGCATTTGTGTAATGTTGGTTAATCTGAAGGTTTTATGTTTGGGCTTTTCTTACTATCCCTTCTTTTGGTGGCTCTGGAGGCACATTTGGATAAACCTGAACAGACATTGCTTTTTTTTAAATAAAAATAATTTAGTATACTACACTTTCCCAATCTGTTAGCTTCAAAAATTTAGCTGTGCATCATATAATAAAAACAAATGTACATTAAGCGGTTTAAACGGGTTCTTCTTCTTTTATCAATTTGAATGTTTATTACGTCTTTCACCTTTCTCCCCGCTTCCCCCTGCAACTGATTATCCTCTGTTGACCTTAGGTCAATCCAAAAACCCGAAATTTTGTTGTTAAATAATCATCAAGCCTAACATTGTGAAGATGAAATCTTTAGACACTAGGTCGGGCTGTTAGACTTCTACCCCTCCCCCCCCAAACAATTTTTCTTATTTCGCCCAAAATGATGATAAAGGTCTAAGCCCGCTAGCGAAAGATTTGGTTAGGACAACCATCATTGTACATTGCACTTTCTTTTATTTTAGGAATTAAAAAACTTTTCACTTGCCTTTGAACGGTTCTTCATCTTCACACAGCAAAAAAAATACCTTTAAGCGATCTTGCTCCCGACACTAAAACTAAAATTCCATATAGTGTCTGCCCTGCTTCTAGGATATGTTGTATGATGAATCACTCTTTTCGTAATATATTTACTAATTGTGTCTCAAAATTGGTGCCCAATCAGCCTTGCTAATTCATGGTTGCTAACAACTCAAACTCTAACGGATGTCAGAAATGCTGTACTTTGCTTCGGTGTCGATGATTTAATAAACCCGTTTGTATTCATTAAAAGTTAGTTCATATGACAATCTGTCTTTTATGCTCCTTGAAAGTATGGTGCAATGCGCTTTTAACAACTCAAAATCTAAGGGAATGGAAAAGCGATTTCTATACGCAAAATTTACAGCTACATAACTTTTGCCGTCTTTAATATCTGCGGGCGCCTATCTATGTTTTAGTGCTTCTTAAATTTTCGATTCCTTAAAACGCAAGATCAGCCCTTTCTTTCCCCGGGTTAGCCATAGATCAGAATAGGTTAAAAATATGTCTGCATTGTGTAAAGAAAATATTTCTTGCCCCTCAAGTATTTATAGAAATTTTCTTAACGATTGCCCGCCCCAGTTCTGTACAACTGTCCTGTTTGGGTCTGTTGTTGAAGCGATTTTCTATTTTGAAAGTAAGACGTGCAGAGGCCTGGCACAATCACTTAAATCCGCTCCTAGGTCTGGAAATTTGACAGTAAGAATTTGATCCGCATCAATAGTAGATGGATTATTTGGAACAGTAATATTCCGTTTATTTCCCTTCACGCCAAGGGGCTTTTTCAGGCTTCTATGGGGGTCAAGAATCGAGCCATGTGCTTTTGAAAATTTTTATAAAGCAAAATAAAAAGTTAATTATTTAAAAAAATGGCAAGAATTGAAGCTGAAGAAGATTATGATGTTTTTGATCCTGGAGACGACATGAGTGAAATGATCCCTTTGACCCCGCATCGCTCAGCGCTCTCATTGCGGCGTGAATTAACAGAAAGTAAGGCCAAATCATTGAAACCAAAAGTTTAGGCCAAGAACCCCCGAATTTATAGACCCTAATGATTTGAAGTAAAAGATGACCATTTGTTTGTGAAAAACGATCGAGGAGAACTTGTTCAGCTTACAACTAAAAAAGACCCATCAAAGTTTTTAGCCGTGGGTTCAATTAGAAATAGACTCCCTGCGAGCTTTACAAAATCGCCTTGGCCTTTTTTAGGCCAAAATTAAGGGCGGGGGCATTTTCCCTTAAACTTCAAAACACACTGCAAGAACTTCCAACAGAAAACCCAAAAATCCCAAAACATGGAACTTAAAGAATTAAATCAATCAGCAGGTGAATTAATAAATGTATAGAAGCAGAATCCAGTTTTTCAGAAGAAACAGCGTTAAAGACTAAACACGACTCACCGCTACCCATGCGAGAACTAACGGCCCTTGATCATGCTTTAAGAACCATCAGAGGCGAATTAACAAACAATTTAGCCAAAACTAGGTGAACTAGATGGGCATATAAAAAGAAAAAAAAGAAAAACTCGTTGAGGCTGATGACCCCAACTTAGGGCCTGATTTTAAAGAAAGAATAACCCAAAGACAAAAAAGATCTTGAACAAGAGAGATCAGCAAGACTAGAAGTGACGACAACAAAACCGGACCTATTACGAACTCAAGTGAATAGAATAAGAGAAACTATCGAAAAAATTTATATGAAGACGCAACGCTAGCAGAACGAATAAGAACATTGTTTAGAGAGCAGGGAGTCACAATGGAAAAGCGTTATAACAGCCTTAGTTTTGCAAAAAGCACCTGGTGTTGGCTATTACGGCGGCGGTGGTCAAAGTTCATTACCTCCGCCGCCATCGCCTCCTCTCCGCCTGATAAATCATGGGTAAAAAAACAGCTTGATCATCTTGCAAGTTTATTAAAAAAATTAGCGGGTAAAGCCCGTGAACCTTTTACCAGGAATATTGGGGAGTATTGCAGCTGGCTTTTTGTCTACTGCAAGCAAAGTAGTTGGCTTATGCCGAGCACTTATGGACATTAGTTCTCGTAATATTTTGGGTTACTATTTAGTAAATAAAGACCAAGTAATCCTATGCCAGTTAATCCAAGAACGAGCGCTGCCCTTTTCATATTCAGGGTTTCATCGCAAACAGAGTCCGCGAGCTTTGCTGAGTCTTTGGGGTTTGGACTTCAGGAATTAGATGACTTAATCTTGGTGTTCTTTTATTTTTGTAATATTACTGGCTCAGAATTTATGTCGTTTTTTTCCCAACCTTCTGTTCATTGCCTGCTATAAGAATTTCATTATTATAGTTTATTATTGTACCTATCTGGAGTCGAGGTCAGAAGGCAGCATGTAAACCAGTGCCAACAGCAAAGTCTACTTTCGATCTGCGTATTGTAAAACATGTTGGGACCCTTTTAATACTTGAAGGTAAATCAACTGTAAAATTAATGGCGTTTCCCCTAAATTTGCTAAGTATTGTTTTTTGCGCGTCAAAGGGCCAGTAGGGAAAGGGTCAGTTATGCTTGATCTTGCCCGTGCTTGCGAACTACAAACACCAAACGTAAGTACGAAAAGAGTCGTTTATTCGTTCTATTCCCCCCCTAGTTTAGGCCCTTAGAAGTGTCTAAGATAAATGTTGTCCATGCTGTTTTAATGCTCTTGCTGTAGGGACCCGGGCCCCAACATTTGTGCCAAAAAAAAAAGATTTTAAAGGAGGTGCCAGTCATAGTTATACTTTCTGTGCGTGCCCCGAAAATAAAGGTCGCCTAGGCCATGATTATGATCCAACTTTTGTCTAAAGCCTGTCTTGATGTTAATATTGAATTCGTTACAGATCCTTTTAAAAACCTTCAAAGTCTATTCTGTTGCTGAGTGATTAAATGGTTTGTCATTTGGTAATGGCGCTTTCAGTTCAGTCAAAATACGTCTGAAGGTGTAATAAAATGAAATCTGTACCCCTGACCTCACCAAAGGATCATGGGATTTAAATGATCAGCATACGACAAATCCACACCCAGTTGATGCGCAAAACACAGCAAAGTTTAACTGGTTCTGATAAAACTGCATCGGATGACTAAACCACGCTTTCTTGATGTGGTCATTTTCAATAGGGGGGTTAAGATACTCTTCAATGGAGTACTCCAAACCCTTTTTTTGAAAAGAGGCAGTCTGGGTCACAGCAATGTCAAGAGTATCAGTTGCTATATTTTTTTAAGATTGTAGTTTCGGCCCAACAGAATATTTTGCACCAGTATATTTGAATGCACTCATTTTAATTTTTTAAAAAAATGTTTGTAACAATAACAACCCAAGACCGTCCTTCGTTTTTAGAACATGCTATTGATAACAATTGCGGAAGCAAAACGGTCGCGCTCCATGAAAATATTCTACAAAGTCGTATGGTTTAATATAAGTGAATCCAGGAAGAAAATAAGGGTTTTAAAAGTTGACAAAACAGGGGCCAAAGTTAGCCAGTTAACAATACCTGATGGTTATTACGGGTTTTGCTCACTAAAAGAAGCAATGAGTAACTTTGACATTACTCTCAAACTTAACAATGCAAATCTGAAAAATGTTAACATTCAAGCCTGAAGAAGAAGGAGGTTACTATTTGATAAAGAGCTAGCTAAAATGTTAGGCTTTACAGCTAACAATTATAAATTTAGAGTTACACCAACCAAAACTACTTATGAGGGGGAAAGTCCGCTCGATCGCATTACATTCATGACTCTATGTTCATTTGGATGAGCGAGCACTGATGAAAACTTATAAGATGGGAAAGGCCCTCAACTGTTTTAAGAGCTCTTCCGTCAGGGGAAAGCCCGCATATTGCGATTATGAAATTAAAACAATTCCCTAATTTACAGTTTAAAAGATTAGTTTGGGGGGAGGGTCGGATCATTTAATATAAAAATCAAAGACAAAGCGGGGAAAGTTGTGAAATGTGATAACCTGCACATTGTTTTGGAAATAAAATAATACGTTACTAAAAAATAAAGTCGCGTGGGCCAGAAGAATCAGGAGTTACATTAGCGCCTGTAAGGGGTAAAACCTTAGAATTAAAAGACCTTGCAGACGTTGCGGACTTTGAACAGAACGCGAGCTAGGCGCTTTGTATGGTTTTGAGTACACAAAGATGGTGATATAAACGTAAAGAGGTTGCCGACAGCAAAAAGTTACCTAAACTAGAACAACTGCGCAATCTAGAGGCAAAAAATGTTGGCCAGTATGAATATAAAATAGTTCGAAAACCTGACCTCAAATGGCACTTAGAACCATATTTAGAATGGGGGCATAAAATTTGAATTCATAAGCCCATTTACATATTTAGCCGTCAAAAAGTTCAGAAAAGCATTCAACTCTGGCCCTTACATGTAAGTCTTATGCCGGACGAAAAATAGTCGGGAAAAAAATGATAATAACGCCCTATGGGAAAAAACATACATCCCCACAGAAAAGAAAAAAGTTGTAAAAAAAAACTTCTTCAAAATTACAGTTCTTTCCAAGCAGAAAATTAGGAGACACGTTCACAATGATATTTGAAATTTCTGTCTTTAAAGATGTGGAGAGGGATGGGGTTGTGGGGGTTAGTGACGTCCTTTATAAAAGGAATTAATATACTGGCAAAACTTAGACGTTAAACGCCTTAACGTACCATCGTCGTTCTTCACAATGGTGAGGATATTAAGATCATAACAACAAGCAACAAAATCATGTTAACTTAAATAGAAACAAACTTACAGAACTAAATTGGATTAATCTTACACATTTAGGCCTCAAGGGATTTATTATACGAAAAAGTTTGACA
>JAFLJL010015847.1:30000-34050 GCA_018398815.1 Conus ventricosus | reverse complement strand
GTCTGGTATGGACTCGGACGGATCTGGTGGAGATGAGCACCAGCAGAGCAACACACTTCCCTCCGCTCGCCCTGAAATCTTCAGGGAATAACGATCGTTCTCTTACTGGCACCTTGCCTCTGTGAATGGTCTGCCTTTTCTCTGCGTATACACGGTCCTCTTTAAGGGCGTTTGAAACCTCCCTAAGAACATCTTTTCCCCCGGATGATTACGATTGTCCACTTCTCTCTGTGGCGAGTCTGCTTGTTTTGACGCGGTCGAGTGTCTGTAACAGCAGTGTGGGTGTGATGTGTGTGTGGTGTTGTGTGTGTGTGCTGTGGGGTGTGTGTGTGTGTTGTGTGTGTGTGTGTGATGTGAGTGTTTAGGTTTTCGTGTGTTGTTGTGTGTGTGTGATGTGCGTGTGTGGTGTGTGTGTGCATGCGTGAGTGTGTGTGTGTGTGTGGGTTGTGTGTGTTGTGTGTGGTTGTGTGTATGTGTGTGGTGTGTGTGTGTTGTGTGTGTGTGTGTGCTGTGGTGTGTGTGTGTGTGGTGTGTGCTTTGAGTTTGTATTAGTATTCATCATGTTTCTGTAATATACGCTTTGAGCCTCTCGCGAGTTAAAGCGCTCTATATAATATCCTTTTACATTCAATACATTACATTACATTACATACACTGCCGTTTTAGGAATGTAGCCTACAACGGAAGGGTGATGAGAAGGTTGCTGAGGAGCTTGAACCATTCAGAGATCTCAACACTGAGCGAAGAGTTTATAATAAAGTCAGTATTCAAACTCTGAAGCAATGAGAAGCATGAAGGGAGATTAGCAGCGAGAAGTTGGGAGTTGAAGCATCTGAAAATCACTCTAGCTGATTCTTCTGTCTTTCTGTATCTTGGTTCGTCCATTTTGTTCGTATGTTACGCATCGGTAGTTTCTTTAGGCAGATGAAGACAGTGCTTATCGGGTCCTCCCCAGCACCTTGGGTGTTTCTTTTTCTTTTTTCTTCTTTTCTTCTGTCTTTTCTGTAATGGTTTCGCTCCATTACATCTTTGTTAGTTTGGTACGCATTCGTAATTTTCAAGAGGTTTGTTGGTGGGTGGCATTGGTTTCTGGGTCTACGAATGGCTATGTTTTGTCTTTGTTTTTTTTTTTAATCTTTGGGTATTTGTAATGTTCTCAAAAATACTGACATGGATGTGGAGAGAGACAAGGAACACTGAACATGTTTATGTTTCATTAGCTATAGCTTAGTGGACAGGATGTGGTGAGAGAGGAGAGATTAGAGAGAAAGTCGTGAGAGAGAGAGAGAGAGAGAGAGAGAGAGTGATGGATGATGATAATCTATATTTCAAGGGTAACAGATAAAGCAAACATGCTTTTTTTATCCGGCCCTTGTACGCTAATGGGTATAAGCATAACTAGAGACTAAGAGAGAGAGAGAGAGAGAGAGGAGAGAGTAGGAGGAAGAGAAGGAGAGAGAGAGAGAGAGAGAGACGTATGAGAGAGAGAGAGAGAGAGAAGAGAGGAGAGTGAGTATGATGATGATGTTGATGATAATAATCTTTTTTCGATGGCGTAAAAGATAAGCAAACATGTTTTTTTCATCCGGCCCTTGCCTGCTAAGGGACTAGGATTTAAAACTGCGACTAAGAGAGAAAGGAGAGAGTGAGCAAGAGAGAGACCGAGAGAGGAGAGAGAGAGAGAGAGAGAGAGAGAGAGAGGAGATGTGAGTGATGATGATAATCTTTATTTCCAAGGGTAAAACGGATAAGCAAATATCCTTTTTTTCATCCGGCCCTTGCCCAGCTAAGTGGACTAACTAAGCATTACAAGCGACTTAGAGAGAGGGAGGAGAGAGAGAGTAATGAGGGAGAAGAAGGAGAGGAGGAGAGAGAGTGAGAGAGAGACAGACAGACTGGACAGACAGACAGACAGACAGACAGACAGAGAGAGAGAGGCAGACAGAAGAGAGAGGAGAGAGAGTGGGAGAGAGAGATGTTGGGAGGAAGAGAGAGAGAGAGAGAGGTAGGATGGTCTTGAACCGAAAACAA
Source organism: Conus ventricosus (assembly GCA_018398815.1). Classification (NCBI taxonomy): domain Eukaryota; kingdom Metazoa; phylum Mollusca; class Gastropoda; order Neogastropoda; family Conidae; genus Conus; species Conus ventricosus. The sequence continues at coordinate 32,019 of JAFLJL010015847.1, read as the reverse complement.
CAGGATTTATCATAATGCAAAGCAATACAACACACTTGTTCAGCCTGTTCAGTTCACCTGACACAAAAACCAGAAAGGAGAGAACAAAGCCGACAGACAGCGCCATCCTCTGTGAAGACCGCTTTGAAAGTGCAATCCGAAACCAGAATGCCAAGAGTGCAGATCAGAAGACCGTCAATAAAACTTCAAAATTTCCACGAGAATTAAGAGAAAGAAAACTGTGACGTAGGATAGGAAACAGGAGCCTGCGAGTGACCTTTGACAATCTGATGTAATCGGGGATGGGAAGGGATGGGGGAGGAGGGGTGTATGGCGGTCAAAGAGGACGGAACGAGGTTGTTGCAGGCGGCGACATGGGAGGCTGGAGCGAGCACCAGATCACGCACCTTGCACACAGTCAAATCCAGTCACAAAACTTTCGGAAGAGAGAAGGACGTTTGGCCGTGGGTATGGATGACACGAGTACACATAGCATGCACCCTGCGTGAGAGATGGAAAGAATGAAGGAAGTAAGGAAATGGAGGTGCAAAGATGTGAACGATATTGAAGGTGTTGACTGGATGACAGGGATAACGATGAATGAAGCGCCAGCTGGACAGCTTTTCAGTCGGCTCTACCCAGGTAGGCAGTCCGCTGTTGTAAACGAGTGTGAATTGTACGCGCTTAGTGCTTGGTCTCTAGCCGAGGATTCGCGGCTATATGAGTATTCATAATAATATATAATGGTAAAAATGTTGGGACGTCCAAAAATAGCGTGGTGCGGAAGATCGTTTTTTGTTCTGTTTTGTAAAGGTTTTGAACCGTGGAAAATGCGGATGGAAAGTGCAGTTTGGAAACCAGTCTTTTTTCTTTTTTTAAAAAACTCATATTACTCTCTCAAACTTCCTCTCATGGTGAATGGCAATGGCATCGTTTGAAAGTACTGATGCTCTTTTGCCTGGTGAATCTTTTTTGCCTCCAGTGGTTTGGAAGAGTCCTAAAAGTACATGGCACATCCATGGTCATTTGGATGAAGGTATCTGCAGTGGCTTTGAGTCAAAGGTGGAAGGGGAGGGGATGGGGGAAGGGGTCCAGGATCTCTTAGCGATGTGTTGTGCCTCCCTTCGTAACTTAGTTCTCTAGAGAGAGAGAGAGAGAGAGAGAGAGAGAGAGAGAGAGACTGAATCAGTTTGAAATGAACTGGTGCCTTGTTCAATTGTTTCAGAGAGAGAGAGAGAGAGAGAGAGAGAGAGAGAGAGAGAGAGAGAGAGAGAGTGAGAGAGAGAGAGATCAGGTGGGTCTTAAGAACAGAACAACAACAATGTGAATTATTTTGAAGAATAAATCACGATTCTTCAGATCTCCAGGTAAAATATTGCTCAACTGTGGTCAAGTGACACGGGTCACTTATCATTGTTCTCGTAACATTTTTGTTCATGCAATTTTTTGGTTCGTTTTTGTTTGTTTGTTTTTTTGTTTTTATTTGTTTGTATTTGCTTGCCCGCGGTGTACCTACGGGAGAAGATAACATTTTAACGAAGATCCGTCCTACCAGTTTCAGAACGGAAAACAGAAACGGAAGTTAGCCGATGAAAACAACAACAACAAAAAACTTGGTAGTAACTTTTCATCCAATCAACATCAAGGCTTTACGTTAGTCCATATACCCCATGTAATCTTAGCCGGCGAGCCACGCTACTTCGTATCAAAGGGAAGCCAGAGGATTTTACCTGTGAAAAAACACCCTCGGAGTACCGAAGTGGGGGAATAAAAGATGGAAGTTCCAGCCATAAAAATCGGAGCTGCTCTGATGACATCGACTGTTGGCTCCAAAGGGAAGTCCACAGAAATGTAGGAAATGTCTAAGGGCACTCAAGCGAGCGCCGTCATCTACCGACTCAGAACGGATCCTCATTCTTACCACCCCTGGGACCGCTATCCGTACACAATTTAAGAGTGTTCTCCCTTGGGCCACTCTTTATTTACTTATCCACAGGTTTCGATACAACCGGTGGAAGGAGTTTTTGCGTCATCGATAAA
>JAFLJL010015847.1:2500-25000 GCA_018398815.1 Conus ventricosus | reverse complement strand
TGAGATTTCTTTTGGTTGCTCTACTCCGTTAAGGTTTTTTTTTTTGGTTAGGATTTCCTTTTGACCCTTTCCCCCTCAGAACCGATAGCTCAACCTCCTCTTGCTCGTACCTGGTAGCAAGGGGGCAGGGCGTTGAGGAGTCGCTGTCCTTCCCCTAGAGTATTAGATTTTTTGTCCCCTTCCCCAGGGACTGATAGCCCCAACCTCTTCCTGCGTTTAGCAGGGGGGCATGGCGTTGGGGAGTCGGTAGTCCTTCCCTTCTCGTAAATATCTATTTCTTTCCCTTTCCTATTGTTTCATTTTGATTTTTCCCCTTGCCCCTCAGAGTGTGGGATCAGCTTCACCTCCGTCACGCAAATAGTGTAGGTGGTGGAGTTGATTACCGCTCAGCCCAAATAAACATCTTTATCTTTTGATTATTTTTTTTTCTGTGTGTGGTGCGAGATTTTCTTTGAGTTTGGGAGAATGTGCATTTATTAATTGATTGTTTATCATTTTGCATTATTACTGTAGTGTTGTGTATATTGTGAGTGATTTGTTTTTCCCGTCTCCAGTTTCACGGGAGACAGTGACCACTAGGGTACTGTCTGAGGGCCTTCTTTTGCTTTTCTTGATTTCATCTCACTGTTCTGATCCTGTGTATCCTTTCATTTCCTTTTCACCCCCTTTTTCAAAACCTCTTAAACCTTCTCTCAAAAGGCTCCTATCTAGTTTTCTTTCTACATTTTCATCTTTTTAGGTAGGATTTCCGCTAGTTTGTGTTTCTTCCCCTCTTTTTAATTGTTTGTGATTCCATTTGTTTGTAAATTCATATTCATTTATCGTATAAGGCGATACATTTGTTTTGTAAAGTCATTTGAAATTAAGTAAGAAAGACTTGACAACAAGAACATTTGAGAACTTAAACTTTCTAAAGAATTTATTTTCAGAAAACTCTATTGTGTTTTTTCCTTTCTTAGGGAAAACAGATTAGCATTGAACGTAATTTTTTTTTTTTAAATTACAAATTGATACCTGTTTTTGAGAACAAAATACTTCTGGGAAAATACATTCCTTGTGTTTCATATCTACCTTGTTTTAGTAAGCTGTTTTCTGTTTACACCGGAAATTGAATTCTTTATTTGTATATACTATAATTACGTTTTGTGAAACATAAAACGCCATCATATATCGCCTTATTTTTATTCATACTTAGAAATGTTTTGTGTTTATATCTGTTGACGGTTCATTATGGATGATTTGATAAATATGTTCAACAAGCGGAACGCTTGGGTTTTGATGGGGAAAACTTACCAACTATGTGCAAACAATGCATGATAGGGCAGACAGGCTAGAGAGAGAGAAGAAAATAAAAGGAAACTAGAAAGTAAGAAATCTAAGGAAACTAGAGATAGAAGAAAAAAGACTACAGAGGGAAGTTGAAGGAAAGTAGACTACAGAGGGAAGCTGAAGAAAAAAGACTACAGAGGGAAGCTAAATCTGAAGAAAAAAGACTACAGAGGGAATCTGAAATTGAAGAAAAAAGACTACAGCGGGAAGCTGAAGAAAATAGACTACAGAGGGAAGTTGAAGAAATAGACTACAGAGGGAAGCTGAAGAAAAAAGACTACAGAGGGAAGCTGAAGCTGAAGAACGTCAATTTAAGTTGAGACAGTTAGAACTAGAGACTGATGCTGAAATTAAAAGATTACAGGCATCGAGGAGAACCTCCACCAGCTCCACCAGTCGGTTCCGCGAGCGCGCCTCAACCAAAAGCGGCATATATTCCAAAGTTACCGCCTTTCGAGGAAAAAAAAAGGATGACATCGATAGTTTTTTTTTCGCTTTGAAAGTCATGCAACGTCTTGTGGTTGGCCAAAGGAAAAGTGGACATTGTATGTTGCGTCGTTGTTTAAGGGTAGCGCTTGACACTGTACCACACATTCGCGGCGAAACAAAATTTAACTTGGGATCAGTTGAAAGAAGAAACTCCTCAAGAAATTTCAATGTTCTGCTGATCGTTTTCACGAACGTTTTCGTTCTGTGCGCCCTGAAAAAGGAGAATCGTTTCCGTCATTTCTAATCCGTATGAGTCATTGTTTGGATCGATGGATCGATTTATCTAAAAACGAACAAAACTTTTCAATCACTGCGAGATCTCCTTCTTAGAGAACAACTTTTCCAGAGCGTGAGCAAAGATCTGGCCACTTTCCTTAAAGAAAGGCAATTTGAAAGCGTTGAGGAAATGTGTCAGATGGCTGATCATATTGTATCGCTCACCAGATAAGGGCGTGGCTAGGAAAGGAGAATTTTTCCATCTTTGAGTCTCATGCGTCATGTACTATCCCATCAGGACAGGGAAGTTACAGGAAAGGAAATCGTGGGTCATTTCTGGGTCCTCAAGGATATAATATCCTAGGAACGGACAGGGATCTTTCCGCGGTTCGAGTGACTTTCGTCAGTACCAGTACTCACCGCCGGAAAAACCCGTTGCTCTTCAGCAAACGTTCCGAGGTCGTGGACAACGACCACCACGTAGACCTTTGGCCAGTTCGTGGACAGAACCGAAGTTCACAAAATCAGTCAGCTGCCGATCAGACAATGCGATGTTTCTATTGCGATTGCAAGTTCCATTTGAAAAGGAATTGCCCTTTCAAACCAAATGATTCAAAATCCGCATTAGTCTCCACTGATGTGAAGAAGGTCTTGTTTTGGCACCAGATCAATCGGTTGATGGATGGTGTTAGAAACGGAGCCATCAATGGATTGCAGGCTTCGGTTTTGCGAGACACTGGGTGCACCACTGCTGGTGTACGGAAATCTTTCGTGCTTCAAAACCAGTATCTCAACACTGTCCAAAAGTGTAGGTCGTTTGGAGGCAAGATTGAAACGTTTCCGCTGGCGAAATTTCAGTCGATACACCGTACTACTCCGGTTTTCTTACCGCCTGTGTCATTGATAACCCAGTCTGCGACTTGATCTTGGGCAATTTGCCAGGTGGTCGCTACAGTACATGGGGGTGCTGGAGGATCGTTATTCCCTGTCTTGTGAGTACCAGATCAGACATAGTAGAACAGGGAACGCTACAAAGCCGCTAAAAGTCTCAAAACTGGATGAACTCCAGATTACCCCAGATGATCTAAAAGAAATGCAGGAAAAGACGAGACGCTGCGACGGTACTTGCTGCTGCTAAACAGACTGTAACGGACATACCAACGGACAAACCAACGTACATACTGGATTCTGACATTCTCTACAGGTGTGTACCTGGACGGGACAACAAGCAAGTTGTCGTTCCAAAACCACTTAGAGAGACGGTATACACACGGCACATGATGCATTGTTCGCTGGTCACTGTGGAATCAAAAGAACATTAAGAGTAGTTCTTGATTCTTTTTATTGGCCAGGTGTCACAAAGGAAGTTACAGAATACTGCCGCCTCATGTGACATCTGCCAAAAGACATCTCAGAAAGGTCGCGTCCCATGTGCACCTTTGCACAAAATGCCTCTCATTTCCGTTCCATTTCGGAAGGTAGCTATTGATCTTGTTGGGCCTTTACCACTGTCTTCTTCCGGACATCGCTATATCTTAACTTTGGTGGATACAGCGACAAGGTATCCAGAGGCGATTCCACTGAAGAAAATTGATACAGTGTCTGTCGCTGAAGCTTTACTTGCGATTTTTTCCAGAGTGGGTCTTCCAGACGAAATTCTCTCGGATTGTGGAACGCAATTCATTTCTGATCTCATGAGAGAAATTTACAGACTGTTGTCAATCTCTTCATTTCAACACGCCATATCATCCCCAATCGAATGGCATGGTTGACGTTTCAATGGAACGTTGAAGTCCATGTTGAGAAAGGTTGCAAGGCAGGAACCCCATGAATGGGATCGTTTCATACCGGCTTTGCTTTTCGCATACAGGGAAATGCCGAACGAAACGCTGGGATTTTCACCATTCGAGCTTCTTTCGGACACTCCCAAGGGGACCTTTGGATTTACTGATGACACAATGGACGAAAAAGACGGACATACCTGACAGTAAAACTGTTTACCAATACGTTTATGAACTGCATAATCGTTTGAAGGATGCATGTGAGCTTGCTCAACAGTCAGCTGATAGAAAAACAGATGTGTACAAGGTCTTTGCAGACAGAAAAGCAAAGGCACGTTCCTTCAGTGTAGGAAGAGAACAGATAAATGTCTGTTCAACCCCACTTGCTTCACCACCGAGTTTTTGGGCGAAAGTGGCCTAAAAGCCGCCTTTTCCTGTGGCGGAAGAGAGAGAGAGAGAGAGAGAATCACGGCAGACAGACAGACAGACAGAGAAGAGAGAGACAGAGAGAGACAGACAGACAGACAGTTTTTGGGCGAAAGTGGCCTAAAAGCCGCCTTTTCCTGTTCTCTGACAAGTAAGACTTCAATAACCAAAAAATAACGATTATCTACAAACAAACATACTGTGTAGGGTTATCCGTTTTCAATACTAATTTACTAAACTTTTCAGATTTCAGTTTTTGTTTAATCCTGTGTTTTTCCTGGTCATTTTCAATAACATCATTTTCACGCAAAACATTCTTCAAATGAGTCTCTGTTTTCATGTGAAATAAAAACTACAGTCTTTAACTGCTCTCTAAAGTCTTTTAAAACGAGTTATATTTCTGGCATAAAATCCACACACTTATCCCAGCATGTCTTCCGCTGAAAGCTAGTTTTGACAAAGTGTTTCTCTTTTTAACTATGTCTCTTTCTGCCGAACAGTCATCTATAATAAATAGTGTCTGCGTTCCTTCAAACAGTCTATAAAACTGTTCTAAACACTCACTCAGTTTATTGCTAGGATTAATAAATATATGTCATCATCTGTCCATATAAACCTTCTATTATGATATGCTTTGTTCCATTTAAGTGTTGGACAGAAAACCACAATATGATTAAAATTATAACGATAAACTGTTTGTAAACAGGTCGAGGATAAATATTGTTTTTCCACAACCAGTCTGCCACAAATCAATGAGCAATGAGGAGTTTTTGTCATAAAGTTTAACTGCTCCATAGTTTTATAACAGAACTTAATCTAATCCGGTTATTGTTTTTATCATACCCTCTGTTAAAACTTGTTCAGTATAATAAAATCCTATAAGGCCTAAGTGTGTAAGATTAATCCAATTCAGTGCTGTAAGATTGTTTCTATTTAGACTAATATTGATTTTGTTGCTTGTTGTTATGACCTTAACATCTCACCATTGTGAAGAATGACAACAGTAACTTTAAGACTGTCAACGTTTAAGTTTTGCCAGCTAATTAGAATCCCTTTAAAAGGACGTCACTAACGCCACAACCCCATCCCTCTCCTTATCTTTTAAGACAGAAATTTCAAATATCATTGTAAACGTGTCCCCTAATTTCATTTGCGGCATGAACTGTAATTTTGTAGAAGCATCTTTTAAAACCGCTTCTCTTCTGTGGAGGATTGTACTGTTTTTTCCCATACGGCTTTATTTCAATCTCTTTCGACTATTGTCATCTGGCATAAGACTTACATGTAAAGGGCCAGAGTTGAATGCTTTTCTGAAACTTTTTTGACGGCCAAAAAATGTAAATGGGCTTATGAATTCAAATTTTATGTCCCATTCTAAATATGGTTCTAAGTGCCATTGAGGTCAGGTTTTCGAACTATTTTATATTCATACTGGCCAACATTATTTGCCTCTAGATTGCGCAGTGTTCTAGTTTAGGAAACTTTTTGTGTCGCCAACCTCTTTACGTTTATAATCACCATCTTTAGTGTACTCAAAACCATACAAAGTGCCTATTTCGCCATTCTGTTCAAAGTCCGCAAACGTCTGCAAGGTCTTTTAATTCTAAAGTTATACACCTTACAGGCGCCAATGTAACTCCTGGTTCTTCTGGCCCCCGCGACATTTTTTAGTACAGTTTATTATTTTATTTCCAAAACATGTGCAGGTTATCACATTTTACGACTTTCCCCGTTTTGTCTTTGATTTTTTATATTAAATGATCCGACCCTCCACAAACTAATCTTTTAAACTGTAAATTAGGGAATTGTATAATTTCATAATCGCAATATGCAGCTTTCCTGACGGAAGAGCTCTTAAAACAGTTGAGGGCCTTCCGTCATATAGTTTTCATCAGTGCTTGCTCATCCAAATGAACATAGAGTAATGAATGTAATGCAAGATCGAGCGGCTTTCCCCCTCATAAGTAGTTTTGGTTGTGTGTAACTCTAAATCTATAATTGTTAGCTGTAAGCCTACATTTTAGCTAGCTCTTTATCAAAATAGTAACCCCCTTCTTCTTCAGGCTTGAATGTAAACTTTTTTTAGATTTGGCATTGTTAAGTTTGAGAGTAAATGTCAAAGTTTCCATTGCTTCTTTTTGGGGGCAAAACCCGTAATAACCATCGGTTTTTGTTAACTGGTAACTTTGGCCCCGTTTTGGGCAACTTTTAGAACCGTATTTTTCTCCGGGCTTCGCTTATTTTAAAACCATACGACTTTGTAGAAATTTCATGAACCCAAAACCATTTTGGCCCCGATTCGTTTTAAATAGCATTTTCTAAAAACGAAGGGGGGTTGAGTTGTTTTTGTACAAAACATTTTTTGAACGAAATAAAAATGATGCACAAAATATGTGCAAAATTTTGTTGGGCCCACAAAATCTTAAAAATATGAACTGACACCCTGACTTTGCTGTGACCCAGATGCTTTTTTCATAAAAAGGTGAGTACCCCTTTTAGCAATATCTTAACCCCCCTTTTGAAAACGAGCACATCCAGAAACGGGGGTTTGTCATCCGTTGCATTTTACAGAACCATTTTAAAAACTTGCTTTTTTTTGCGCATAAACTGGGGTGGAGTGTCGTATGTGATCATTTAAATCCCATGCTTTTGGTGAGGCGTGTCAGATTTTTTTTTTTATTACCCTTTCGACGTATTTTGACTGAACTGCAGCCCATTACCAAATGACAAACCGTTTAATCCCCAGCAACAAATAAAATGGGCTTTTAAAGGATCTGTAAAAATTTCAATTTTAACATCAAGACGGCTTTAGACAAAAGTTGGATCAAATCAGGGCCCCTGGGCGACCTTTATTTCGGGGCACGCACAGAAATATAATATAGGGCACCCCCTTTTCAATCTTTCTTTTTGGAAAAAATGTTGAGCCCGGGCCTTCAGCAAGAGCATAAACACCCGGGCAACATTTATTTTAGACCTTCTAAGGGCCAAACTGGGGGGGAATAAAACGAAAAACGCCCATTCGCATTACTTTTTTGGTTTTGCTGGGGCGCAACACGGGCAAGACGGCAAAACGATCCCTACTGGTTTGAGCAAAAAAAAACCCAAAATTTTAGCAAATTTAGGGGACCCCTTTAATTCTACAGTTGTTTTCCTTAAAGTTCAAAGGTAAAAACACTTTTACAAACGCAAATCGAAAGAATTTTGTGTTGGCATGGTTTAAAATGTGCCTTTGACCTCAGACTCCAGATGGGTACAAAAAAAACTAAAAAAATGAAATTCTTTTAGCGGCAAAAACAAGGTTGGGAAAAACGACATAAATTCTGAGCCAGTAATATTACAAAAATAAAAAAAACCCCCAAGTTTAAGTCATCTAATTCCGAAGCCCAAACCCCCCAAAGTCTTTAAAACTCGCAAAGCTGCGGGCTCGTTGCGAACCATGAATATGAAAAACAGCGCTTGTTTTGGATTAACTGGCAAGGTTTACTTGGTTTTTCTTACTAAATAGTAACCCCATATTACGAGAACTATCCCCCATAAGTGCTCGGCCAAAGCAACACTTTGTTTGCAGTAGAAAAAGCCGCTGACAAACTCCCCAATATCCCTGGAAAGCCCCCCGGCTTTACCACTAATTTTTTTAAAAAAATTTGGAAAGATGATCAAGCTGTTTTTTTTTCCCATGATTATAGGGGGAGGTGAGGCGGCGGTGGTAATTAACTTTGACCCCCCCCGCCCCTGTAATACCTCCCCTGTACTTATTGCAAATCCAAAGGCTGTTAAAACGCGCTAATGTGACACCTTGCTTCAAAACAGTGTTTTACGTTCTGCTAGTGTCGTGTCTTCTTATAAAATTTTCCGGATAGTTTCTCTTTTCTATTCACGGGTTGAAATTGGTCTGGGTTAGTAGTCAGCGCTTCTATCTTGTGATCTTTTTGTTCAAGATTTTTTTTCTTGTCTTTTCTTTTTTTAATATAGGCCCCAAGTTGGGTCTTTAGCCCCCAACGGTTTTTCTTTTTCTCTTTTTTTTATGCTCACTAGTTCACCTTTTTTGTTTGTTAATTCGCCTTGTGTTCTAAAAAAGATCAAGGGCCCTTATTTCGCATGGGAGCGGTAGGTGTATAGTCTTTAAAAGCTGTTTTCTTCTGAAAATGGTTTCTGTTCTATTTCATTTTAATTTTTATTGCCCATTGTTTAATTCTTTAAATTCCTTTTGTATTTTTTTATCTGTCGGGGAGTTTTTGTATGTGTTTTTAAGTTTAGCAACTGCATCCCCATCTAATTTTGGTTTAAATGCCAAGGCGATTTTTATCTTTCACCTGAGCTTTGTAAAATGTACTCTTGGGTAAAAACTTTGAGGGGCTGGTTTAGTTGTAAGCCGAACAGATTCTCCTTTATCGCCCTTTACAAACAAAAGACCATCTTTTAATTTAAAAACATTTGGGGCTATAAATTTGGGGGGTTCTTGGCCCAAACTTTGTAAAATGCTCCGACCGACTTTTGTTTAAATTTACGCCCATTGGAGCGCGAGCGAGCCGTGTAAAGGGGGTCATTTATATGTCGTCTCCCGGGTCAAAAACTCATAATCTTCTTTCAGCTTTAAATTTCCCGCCATGTTTTAAATAATTAATTTTTATTTTGTTTTTAAAAAATGGCACAGCACATGGCCCCGATTCTTAACCCCAAGAAAACTGAAAAACCCGGTGGCGGAAGGGAAAAAGCGGGAAAATTACTGTTCCAAATAATCCATCTACTATTATGGGATCAAATTTTACGTCAAAAATTTTCCGACCCAGGGGGCGGATGAAGTGATTGTGCCGGCTCTGCACGTCTTACTTTAAAAAAAATGCTTCAAAAACAGACCCAAACAGGACAGTTGTACAGAATTGGGGCGGGCAATCGTTAAGAAAATTTTTTAAAACTTGAGGGGCAAGAAATATTTTCTTTACACAATGCAGCATAATTTTTAACCATTCTGATCATGGTAACCCGGGGTGAAAGGGTTTTTTTGCGTTTCAAGGAATCGAAAATGAAGAAGGCTAAAACTAGAAGGCGCCGCAGATACTAAGACGGTAAAAAAGTATGCAGCTGTAAATTTTGCTATGGAAATCGCTTTTTTCCCCCCCTAGATTTTGATTGTTAAAAAAGCATGCACTCCTTTAAGGGGGCTTTTAAAAAACAATTGCTATGACTAACTTTTAAAAGAATACAAAGTGTTTTCAAATCATCAACACCCAAGCAAAGTACAGCTTTTTTGACATTTGTTAGAGTTTTTACGTTGTTAGCAAAAATGATTTAGCAGAGCTTATTAAGGGTCAATATGGTCAGATTACAATTATTACGACAGAGGATTCACAAACAAATATCCCAAAACAGGGCAGACCTTTTGGAATTTAGTTTTTTGCACCACAGCAATTCGCTTAAAGGTTATTTTATTGCTTTGAAGATGAAGAACCCTTTAAAAAAAACAAGTGAAAATTTTTTAAACCAAAATAACGAAAGTGCAAGTAAAAAGACGGGAGTCCCAACCCAAAACTACGCTAGGGGCTTGACCTTATATCTTTTACGAAATAAGAAAAAATTTTTTGGGGGGGGCAGGGGGAGAAAACCCAAAAAGCAGACCTAGTGTCTAAAGATTTTCATCTTACAAGTTGGCTTTATGATTATTTAAAAACAAAATTACGGTTTAGGATTGACCAAGGCAACAGAGGTAAAGAGTTGATGGAACGGGAAAAGTGAAGGGGCGAATAAACATTCAAATTTTATAAAAAGAAAAACCCATTTAAACCCCTTAAAGTACATTGTTTTTAATATATGATCGCAGCTGAAAATTGGGAAAAAAACAATTTAAAAAGTATTAACTAAAATTTTTCATTTTAAAAAGCATGTTGTAGGTTTTCCAAATGTGCCCACGCCCGGAGAGCCCAAAAGAAAAGATGCAGGGAATTCTGCTGTTAAGAAACCCCCGAAGTAAAAACCTTAATTTAAAAAACATTACCAAATGCAACAAAAACTAAACAAGATTTCAAAAACAGCAAAAAACCAAAAAGAAGGTATTTTGCTGCCTTTAATGTGTTACTTATGTTATACTGGGGGGATCGCTATAAGTGCTCTATCGCAGAACAGTTTTGGGCTCTTTGCAACGGGCTTGGCGCACCCGCAGCTTTACCTCTAGGTGGTTTGTCTTTAGCTCTTGGCCTGTGTTCATTAGCCGTAGGTGCGGCTGGCAAAAAATTAAAAACTAAACTCCAAAAGCACACAGCTATGGTTCAACTAATAACAGCTAAACTTAGCTCGTTTAAACTGACAATAAATAAAGCGCTTGTGACTCAAACATCACGGATGAAGAATTAATCGTTTACAGGCCGATTTTGATGACTACAAAAGACAAAAGTTTGATCTTCAAAGAAAGGCGGGGACAAGTTTTTCTCAACAGCCAGACCCCGAGCAGATAAAAAAGGAATGCTTAAAAAAAGTAAACGAGACATTAAACTCTGTTCTAAACAGCTCACATTAACAACGCCAAAGGGTGTTTATACTTTAGTTTATGAGTCCAAGCGCAAAAAGACCGTTGATATTGGTTCTGATTAAGTATTTTTTTTTTTAATTTAAATAAATATTTTGGCTTAGAAAAGAAAGACAGCATGGCTAAGATATATGAAGGACAAGACGAATTGTTTGAAGGAATGCTCGAGAGAGAGCGTTTATCAAGAGCACTGAATGATATTGATTTAGAAGTCATTGACCCAACAAACGTACAGGCAAGTGTTGTTCATGCTATTTCTCAAGTTCCAGGCAAACTAACAATAGACCCGCCAGTTAAAGTAATGTTAGCTGTTTTAATCGACTATGTAACAATAAATGAAGAAAATCTAGAAGTCTGGGTCTCGACTAAACAACAGACTATTCTTTCTCATAACGACTTAACACCCGGTTGGGCAGACGAACTGCTTACACAGTTTGACGCTGCGCTGAAGAAGCCAAAATGAGAGGCTCTGGTTGGTCAGAGGGCGAAGTTTTAGAGATTAGATTAAAACAGGCTAAGTATGCACCGATTGTAGGCAAGGCTTACATTCCGCTACCTCGGGAGCTGGTTTTAAAGAGAGCAGTTTTAAACATAAAGAATTCAGACGACAAATGTTTCATGTGGTGCGTTCTTGCAAGGCTGCATCATGTCCGCGAACACGCAGAGAGAGTGACTAACTATCGGGAATACGCCAAAGATCTTAACTTCAATGGAATATCCTTTCCTGTTAGTGTAGACCAAATTGATCAGTTTGAAGAACAAAACAACCCAATAACTGTTAATGTATACACATGGGATGAGGAAACAAATTTGGCGCCAATTAAAGTGTCCAAGAACAGTCCAACAATAGGCGAACCAGCCAAAAGTCATGTGGACTTACTCCTAATGTTTTCGCCAGCAGGGCTGCCCCATTACACATTGATACGCACAATGAGCAGATTATTGGCGCATACTTCAAAAAACACTAACATACAAGAATTCTGCAGAAAATGTTTAACAAGAATTCCATCTGTGCAAGCCGCGAGTGAACATAATAAAACATTGTAAAAGTTCTGTAGACTGTAAGATAGAACTAACTACGCCCCCTCCAGGATCTAAAGTTAGTTTTAAGAACTGGAAACGGCTGCAAAATTCTCCATACGTAGTTTACGCAGACTTCGAGTCGCTTATTGTTCCTTATGAAGGGCCAGCACCACAAAAACTTCGAAAAAACAGTCTTAATGAGTAATCATCAGATTTGTTCATTTGCCTTCATTATTGTTAGGTCGGATGGCGTTTATTCAGAGCCAGAATTATATAGAGGACCAGATGCTGCAGAAACATTCTTAAAACGCATGCAGCAAGTGCGTAACGCCTGTTCTAATAATCTAAACTTATCTGAAATCATAATGGCGCCTGAAGACCAACAACAGTATGACTCAGCCACGCATTGTTGGATTTGCGGTTTAGAGCTAACGCCCAAGAGTGTAAACCCCACAGTAAGAGACCATGATCACATTAGTGGGAAGTTTAGAGGTGCAGCGCACAGTAAATGCAATCTTCAACTAAAGTTTGATCCTAAGACATGGAAGCTGCCTGTATTCTTTCACAACTTGCGAGGTTACGACTCTCATCTTATAATGAAAGCAGTGGACGATGCCTTCAGGGTGTCATGCATTGCACAGTCATCAGAAAAGTACATGTGCTTTAATCTAAATAACATGTCTTTTTATGACTCTATGCAACACATGATGGGTTCATTAGAGTCACTGGCTATGTCCTTAAAGGCCTGCCCAATAACAGAAGAATATTTGACCCAACTCTCGTTAGAAAGGGCGTTTATCCTTATGAGTACATGAACAGTTGGGAAAGGTTTGACGAAGACACACTTCCTCCTAAAGGTGCGTTCTTTCTAGTCTTAGAGGAAAGGACATCAGTGATTCTGATTACCAGCATGCTCAAGATGCGTGGCAGAAGTTAGAGTGTAAAACGATGGGAGACTATCATGATTCATACTTGATGGCAGATGTATGTTTGTTGGCGGACGTCTTTGAAAATTATAGAAAGACCTGCATGAAACATTACAGCCTGGATCCCGCGCATTATATTTCTGCGCCCGGGATGAGTTGGGACGCTTTCTTAAAGTTTACTGGAGTAAAGATTGATTTATTGTCAGATTTACCAATGATTCAGATGATTGAAAACGGATTGCGTGGAGGAATTAGTATGGCGTCGCACCATTACTGTAAAGCAAACAACAAATACTTGGACGACTATGATCCGAGTAAAAGGTCTAACTATCTTATGTATTTAGATGCAAACAATCTGTATGGTTGGGCTATGGCGCAATCACTTCCGTTACGCAACTTTAAAATGTACACAGGCGGTGATCCGAACAATATCAAAAGGCAATTAAAGTGGTTGGGCAGTTTGACGCCGGGTCAACAGCGTGGATACATTCTAGAAGTTGACTTAGAATATCCTCATGAACTCCATGACCTGCATAATGACTATCCATTAGCAGCAGAAAGTCTAAAGATGGATCCAAGAGAACCACCTAAACTTGTGCCTAATCTTCGAGGCAAAAAAAATTATGTCTGTCATTACAGACTTCTACAATTTATTTAAGACATGGTTTGAAGTTGACAGCAGTTCATCGCATAATTGCTTTTGATCAAGAACAGTTCATGAAACCATACATCATGAAGAACACTGATCTCAGAACTAAATCCACAGATGCTTCAGAAAAAGACTTTTTCAAGCTGATGAACAACAGCTGTTTTTGGAAAGACTATGGAGAATCCGCACAAGCGTAAAGATGTCAGATTGGTCACCAGAGAGAATGAAGCAATTAAGCTGACTTCAAAACCTAATTATCAGGACTTTAGAAGATTTCATGATCAGCTTTTTGGTATAATGATGAAAAAAAAGAAAGTCAAATTAGACAAACCTGTTTTTATTGGGTTTACTGTTTTAGAATTATCAAAGCTTTTGATGTTAGAGTTTCTTTATGACTACTTTAAGCCCTTGTATCCTGAGTCCAGAGTACTTTACACAGATACAGACAGTTTTGTTATAGATATCCCTACTGAAGACATCTATAAAGACATGGAAATGGAAGTAGCTAAAGGACATGCGGGATGGTATGATACATCTGATTACCCTAAAGATTCGCCTTTGCATTCAATTACTAACAAGAAGGTTTTAGGAAAGATGAAGGATGAATTATCTGGAAAGGTGATCAAGGAGTTTGTTGGTTTAAGGTCAAAAATGTACAGTATTTCGAGCCAGGAGAAAATCATTAAGAAAGCAAAGGGAATATCTCGCAGCGTTGTGCAGTCAAACATATCACATGACAACTACAAAGAAGCATTGTTTGGCAATAAGACTTTTCATCATGACAACGTAAAACTACGATCTAATCTACATGAGATCAACACAACTGTTGTAACAAAGAAGTCATTAGATAGAACAAACACAAAACGGTGTTTGTTAATCCAGAGTTTTCATATGCAATCGGGCACTGGAGGACCGCATAAACAGGGGGGTTTATATTTTTCATCAACTTTTATTATAAGATCAATCATAGCTTCATCCAATTCATTTAAATCTTTTCTCATGTTTGCTTGATGCGTTCGAATTTTTTTTATTATTTCAAGATATTCTTTTTCCCAATTTGGGGGTTTGAGTTGTAGGTGATCTGGATGATTTAGCATGCATTGATTAATCCTCGAAAATGTTTCCTTAATAGCATTACACGCATGAAATGATTCCCGTATCATTTTCAAGGTCTCTTCCTTTACCATTCTTGTTTCGTTCTGCGCTTCCTTCTGGCCTTCCATTTAAACCAAAATATGTTTACGTAAATTAATTAAAGCGGAACTGTGTCTGGCGGAATTATCTGCAGTTCTTCTTTCACAAAAGATCTTTGAGGAGCTGGTTGTTTTGTTGTGTCAGTTTCTCGTAAATAATACACGGGCGGATTCATCTTTACAATTCTTTTTATTTCATATGGGTCAACACTCCAAACTGGATCGGTTGCCCTGATGCGAGTGTCCCCTTCTGCTTCCCCCGGTAAATAAAGGTACCTTACTTTTAAACCAAACGGTAATAGTTTGCCGGATGAAGACTCTCCTTCAGCAACATTTATTGTTTTTCTTTTAATTGCTTGTACTGGTTTTAGGCCTTTAAATTCTTCATTATTCATTGCGCGCAAAACTGAGGGCAGTCTTCTAACCCATTCTGTGTTGCGAGAATTGTCAATCAGCTCTCTGTGATACTGGTAGGAGAAAAGTCTTTCGGCTAACTGTTTGTTAAAGTTTTCAACTAAAGCCTGTGATCTGTGAACTCCTGGAATGCCTCTTTTGATGGTAACTCTATGTTTTAAACAATAATTGATTCACTTGGCCTTTAAATTCTTTTCCATCATCGACTTGAATCATGCGAGGATAAGTTAAAGGACCTCGTTGGTATATCAGTTGTATAGCGACAGCAACAGCAGAAGCACTCTTTTGTGTTAATGGTTCCGCATCTTTGTATCTTGAAGCTATGTCAATGACTGTGAGTGCGTACTTAAATCTTTTTCGTCTAATCCTATCAGAGGGTAAATATAGAAGATCCATTTGATGGGTGTCGTTTGGAGTTGTATTAACAAAGTGTGGTCTCTGTATCGTTTGGGCGCAGGTAAATAATTTGCCAAATCGCTTGTTTAGATAACCATTCCTTTGCTGTTTGTTCACTGACTCCCGCGCTGCTTGGCTTAGCTTTTTAATTGCTGTGATGCCCTTCCAATATCCTTTGGGCGAATAATAGATTTTGTTCATTTTTTATTCAGCCAATATTATGTGCAACAAAATACACGACGGTCATACCAAAGGCAATAAACGCGATTTCTTGCATCTTTTGTTTTTCTGATGGTTGATAAAAGTCACTGAATTTTGGTGGGGGCAATGTCTGGACCGGTTGCCTGTTACTAGATAATATTGTTTTATTGCTTGATCAACATCTTTAAATATGTAAGCTGCATGCCCCTGTTCTTTCAGTGTGTCATTAATAAAATCTAACTGCTCAAGTCTCTGCTTTTCATAGGCGTCTTGTGCAGCTGCTAGTTGCTCCATAGCTTTGTTATGTCTTTTTCTCTCGCCGTCATCCCGCAGTTTACTAAATGCGAAATTACTTCCGCTAAAAGCAAGCGCATTCACCACAGCGCCGCCTATCATTATTGCGAGTGAAGCCATTTTTTATAAATGTATTTTTTTCTTACATATTTATTTTGTCTGGAATTATTCCTTGCTTAACTAGAAAATCTTTCGTAGCAACCGAAGCTGCAATGATAGCAATTAGCTTTGCTGAATCCTCAAAGTCTAGTTTGCCAAGATCTGCTGGTTTAATTCTTAACAAGCTTTTACCAAGCATTGAGTATCCTACACTTAGACCACCAATAACAGCAGAATGGTATACAAGGTTAGCAACAGTTTTTTCGGTGCTCATTTTTAGAAAATAAAATAATTATAATTTTTAAAAAAACATGAACAGTGATGATCTCCTACAGCTACAAGGCAGCCTAAACCTTCCTGAACTTATGAATGACCAAGCTGATGACCAAGCTATTATGCCCAAAAAGGAGAGGTTGTATTCTTTGGCAGCATGTGGGAAAACAAAACAGTTCCTCGGAACTGAATTCAGCATTGAACAGATTCAACAGATGTTGCCGCAAGACATTTTAAAGTATCATAACAGGTATGAAGCGCAGCTAGGGTCTAGAATGGTGAAAAGTGTGGGGCAAACGGTTCTTAGTTTGTACACTAACTAGTCAGTAGATTTGCCCCCATTGATTCTGAACAAGATCTTACGTATGATTTAACGCAAGATCCAGTTTTAACAAAGTCATTAGAGTCTCTAGGGTGTGATTTATACTATAGATTTGGAACATTGTTATCGCCATTAATCATGGGATTAATAACTTTTAATCATATAGATTTTATTTCCCTTCAAAATGAACGATCTGGAAAATCAGCAGAACCAGAAAACACTGAATCAGGTGGAGAAAGTAACCAAGCCAGAAAATCAGCAGAAAACGCTGAATCAGGTGGAGGCCATTAAAAATCCTGGGCGTGTTGAAGCAGGAAAAAAATTAGCAGAGTGGAACAGACAAAAAAAATTAATGTTACAGAATATGACTCATCATGAAAACATAACACCGCCAACGCCAGAACAAGTTAATTCAATGCCAGCTATAAAAACTCCATGTGATACAAGGGCACCAAAGTCTTCATGGAATATTGAACTTAAAACTGTTGCCATTTTTGGCGCCATTGCTGCTGTTGGGGGCAGTTATTATGGCTATAAAATATATACACAATGGCAACAGAAACGAAAGCTATCAAAAAATCTGAGCCACTAAATGCAGAAAAAGACACCAGCACGCCAAAACCGCCAATAACAAAGCGTCATTTTGATCCATTTATAATGGAATAATATTTTAAGAACTTAATTTTAAAATTTTTTAATAAAAATAGATCATGGCGTATTATAAAATGATGGTGTCAATAAATAAAGACATGGAGTCTATAAAAGGCATTCCATAGACCAGAATTGTAATCAATGCGGTTGCTTCGGATGTAAGACCTTCCTTAAAATCTATGCAGAAAACGCTGAGCAAGACATCCTCAACGATGACACGTTTTTTGAGGCGTGTGTGTACTATATTAGACATCTACTATTTAAGATAAAAACATAGATTGTATTTTTTTGATAATTATAAGAACTTGGTTGTACTTAAAGGATGACTTAGTTATGATCTTAGGTTAACTTGGGTAAGAACTTGAGGATGACTTGGGGTGACTTAAAGATGACTTAAGTAAGAACTTGTAAAAGACTTGAGGATGACTTGTGAATAACTTGAGGATGACTTGTGAATGACTTGAGGATGACTTAAGTAAGAACTTGTGAATAACTTAAGGATGACTTGTGAATGACTTGAGGATAACTTGTAAATGACTTGAGGATGACTTGTGAATGACTTGAGGATGACTTGTGAATGACTTGAGGATGACTTGTGAATGACTTGAGGATGACTTAAGTGTGCGTGCGTGGGGTGGGGGTGGGGAGACGTGCGTGCGTGGGGTGGGGGTGGGGAGACGTGCGTGCGTGGGTGGGGGTGGGGAGACGTGCGTGCGTGGGGTGGGGGTGCGCAGGAGTTACCTCCCTTAGTGTCCGCACATAGCAAGTACAGGCAGTACCGTAGCCCTCTTGCTACTATAAATAGGCGTTCACCGCATGAACGGTTATTTATAGCAAGGCGGATTTTACCGCAGCCCTCTTGCTGCTAAAATAAGGCGTTCACAGCATGAACGGCTATTTATAGCAAGGCGGATTTTACCGTAGCCCTCTTGCTACTATAAATAGGCGTTCACCGCATGAACGGTTATATTATAGCAAAACGGATTTTACCGCAGCCCTCTTGCTACTATAAATAGGCGTTCACCGCATGAACGGTTATTTATAGTAGCAGTCAGCAAGGCTAATTTTACTGCAGTCCTCTTGCCACGAAAATAAGGCGTTCACAGCATGAACGGCTATTTATAGTAGCAGTCAGCAAGGCTAACTTCACCGCAGGTTGCCTCCCACAACAAAGAGTTTCATTATACTTTCCTTCTTGCACAAAAAAAGTTTATACCACACCCCTCCTCTTTTTTTATCCGGGCTTGGGACCCGGGATGGGCAGAGTTAGTGGGGTTTTTAAAAAAAAAAATACTGCTTTGGCAGAGCTTTTTTGGCGGCTCTTAATCGCCAGTTAGTACACCTGTCGCTGAACATTTGGAGCTTTTTGTAGAAATAGTGGCGCCACCCACTACCCCACCCCGTTCTGTTAAGTGTACTAAAGAGAACTTGGTCTAATTTTGCCAGAAGTTTCAAAACTCATCATTTTGCTGCGAGTACTTTGCGATCAGACTTCGTTTGGCAAACAAATCATTGATGCCGATGTTAAGGTTATGAAATTTTGGGCAATAATAAAAATGTTTTGAAAGCTGCATCAGTTTTCTTGCATATGAGTCATCAATATTCATGTGCGTTCGTAAAAATGAACGCCATGTCTCAGTTGGTTTTGATCTTTGAAACATTGTTTGCGCCTTTTCAAGGCAGTGACCCATAATCAGAGCATGATGGATAGTTTTTCTTTCGCCAAGTTTTAGTAAAAGAGCACCACTTTGTAAAAATGGAATCATTTCGTCAACAGTCGAAAGATTATCAAAGCCATCAACATCTCTTTCAGTAATATTGCCCAAATCTTTTTCTAAATCTCTTTGTGGAACCAACAAGCTTTCAAGGTAGCTGTGTAGTTCGTTAATGGTTAGTTCTCGTTTTTCTTTCTCCCCACCTTCCAAAAACGCAATACTGCTCTTTGGCTTACAAGGTAAAAAACAGCGCTCACCTAATTTTCTTTTGTTTATATACTCCATCATAAGCTTGTAGTATTGCATATGATCCTCCATAACAAGAAGTTGTTCCTCTGTAAACAAAGCACGTCCGTCTCCATTGGAAGCCATGGCTAAAATGGCCGGCTCTTGCCGGCGTAGTAGTGTTGACGTGGAGTGCCACGTAGCAGTCTAAGAATATTCGCGAACATTTGCTGACGCAATAATGGGCAAGTTGCCCGCAGCGCACTTGGCCAGGTAAGAGACGAAACGCAGTAAGCTCGCGAGGCATGGTTTATTGATTTTTTGGCCACAACATAGGAAGCCCACAGGTGCAAAACGAGCCGCCCGGCTTGCACTGTGTTCTATCTAGCCGTGCATACGTGTGTGTGCGCGCGCGTGTGTGTGTGTGTTTGCGAGTGCATTTGTTTATTTGAGTGTGTGTGTGTGTGCGTGTGTGTCTGTCTGCCCGCCTCTCTGTCTGTCTGTCTGTCTCTCTCTGTCTCTCTCTTCTCTGTCTGTCTGTCTGTCTGCCGGTGATTCTCTCTCTCTCTCTCTCTCTCTCTTCCACCACAGGAAAAGGCGGCTTTTAGGCCACTTTCGCCCAAAAACTCGGTGGTGAAGCAAGTGGGGTTGAACAGACATTTATCTGTTCTCTGGGGATAAAGTCCTTGTACTACTTACTGATGAACATAACAAGCTTCGTGTTATGTGGAAGGGTCCTTTTCAGGTGGTCAGAAAAATTTCTGCAGTTAATTATAAGATCAAAATGGCAAACACTGAGAAGGTATTTCATGTGAACATGTTGAAGAAGTATGTTGAACGTACAAATGTTGCCATCAACCAGTCAGTTGAGTGGATATGTCCTGTGTCAGAAACTGATGTCAACATGACAGACATTATCAGTGATGATTTTGTACCCAATGTAACGTACATGGACAGATCAAAGGTTGTGAAACAGCAAATGTAGGAGTGTTAACATCTACCAGTGAAGATGATGTTGTACCCCTTCCTACTCTGTCTATCAAAGGTGAAACCTATGATGATGTGATTTTGTCGAATGATTTGTCTTCAAGTCAAACGGAACAGCTCAAAGAAATTTTGAAAGACTTTCAGGATGTGTTGACAGATACCCCAGGTACAGTGACTGGTATTGAACCCCATAGTATTTCAGTTAACTACTGAAATACCAGTGCGAACCAGACCATACCCCCTGCCGTTTGCAAAAAAAGAGGTTGTCGAGAGGGAAATCAAAGTAATGCTGGATTTAAAGGTCATAGAACCTTCTACGTCTCCGTACAGCTCACCAGTTGTATTGGTGGACAAACCTGATGGATCGTGCGTTTCTGCATCGATTACAGAAAAGTAAATAAGATCACTGTGTTCGATGCCGAGCCTATCCCAGACATTGAAGAACTTCTGTGTCAGCTCTCAGAAGGAAACTATTTTGTGAAAGTAGACTTGACTAAAGGATACTGGCAGATTCCAATGGCTGAAGCTGACAAGGAAAAGACAGCATTTCAAACACCTTTTGGTCTTTTCCAATGGACGAAAATGCCATTCGGTTTGCAAAATGCCCCAGCTTCTTTTGCTAGAATGATGCGAGCCCTGAAACTCCATGAATGTGGTGCAGTCAGTTTTTTTGACGACATTTTGTTGGCTGCAAAGTCATGGAGTGACCTCCTTTCTAACTTGCGAGCTGTTTTTTCCAGACTCAGAGGTTTTGGGTTGACTGCAAGACCATCCAAAATTCGTGCCGGTTTTCAAACTCTCGAGTTTTTGGGTCACACTATTTCAGTGGGAAAAATGATGCCAGAGGGAAAGAAAGTGGAAAAGATTTTATCTTTACTTAAACCCACTACAAAGAAACAGATCAGGTCACTCATCGGATTGTTGTCTTACTATAGACGATATGTACCCCACTTTGCGTCCCTGACGACCCCTTTGACTGAACTGACGAAAGGGACGAAGAACAAAAGTATGTGTGGGTCTGATGAGTGCCAGAAGGCTTTGGAGTGTGTTCAGAATACCCTCAACTCATTTCCTGTTCTTTTGTTACCCTCCCTCTCAGAAGATTTTATTTTGGAACTGATGCCAGTTCCAAAGGAATGGGAGCGGTACTGTTGCAGGGAAAAAGTGCTTTGTTACATCCAGTGCAATACGCCAGTAAGAAGTTCTCAAAGACACAGGAGAAATACTCCACTATTGAGAGAGAGTGCTTGGCTATTGTATGGACATGTGAGAAGTTCGCCAGGTTCTTGACTGGAAGAAAGTTTCAGTTACAGACTGACCATAGGCCACTGACGTTCTTGAAATCGTCAAAGACTAAGAACAGCAGATTATTAAGATGGTCTTTGGCATTGCAGGAATTCCAGTTTACTGTTGAACCAGTGCCTGGAACACAAAATGTCATGGCAGATCTGTTGTCACGTGCATGAATATTCATGGACAAATGTAACTGTCTTCAAGGGAAAGACTATTCCTGTTTTTGTCTTTCTTGATGATTACGGTGTGATCACATTTGACAGTGCATTGTATGCTACTGACGATTTAAATCAAGTGGTATTTATGCATAATTTGCTGGTTGAAGTGACTATATGTTTTACAAGCAAAAACTACTTGATGTTGATGTATTACATATCTATTCTTTGCTTATTCTTTCGTAAACAATGAAAAATCATCATGTACTATTTATGTCTAACTTGCTTGTGAAGATGAATATATATGTGTGTGTGATGAGCAAATTACCCTTTAGAAATGTATATACACATGTTTTGATTGTGCAATGAGACAAACCAATTGTTTTCATTTGTCACTGTCAACAATGGAAAGCATGTGACTTTTCAATGGACTATAACATTACATGTGGGAAAAAACTATGTTTAAACTATGTTATTTTTGTTTACATGTCTATTGAGAAACATTTACACTTGGAAATATTCTCATTTTCATGAGGGTTTTGAAACAGGATGTGAGACAAAGATCAAGGGAAAATATGTGCTTCACATCTTATAAACACAATTTGTACTTTGAATTGTTAATATCCCTAGTTGTTTTATCCATGTAATTTGTGAAATGTATTTTGTGAGATGTGGTGATCAATTATGTATTTTTTTTTTTAGAAAGACTGAAAGTTTGGAATATGCTATTTATGGTGGATCATGATTGATTCTATACGTTGATTATTAATTTGGTGAATCATGTGTGATGGTTACACATTTTGAGATTCATGGCTGAAGATGTGTTTAAGTGAAGTTGTCTATCCTTTAAAAAATTTTCTGGAGAAAATTTTTTCATCCCAGGATGGGGGTGTCATGTGACGTAGCCTCACATCAAGGCATGT
>JAFLJL010015846.1:146120-161120 GCA_018398815.1 Conus ventricosus | reverse complement strand
GGGGGGTTTCCCTTTGGGGGAGCGTGGGGTTGTGCAGAGGAGGAGCGGGGAAGAAAAAAAGGGGCCGGAAAAAGGGAACAAAAAGGAGGGAAAAGGGGCGAGGTGGGTGGGGGGGAGGGGGGGAGTTAAAAGGGAAGGGGGAGAAGAGGAGAGGAGAGAGTAGAGAAAAGGAGAGACAGACAGACGGACAGACAGACGAAAGAAAAAACGCCCGACCCCGAAAACAGACATATAAAAAAGCCCCAGAAGGCAGAAGACAGACAGAGCGACGGGAAAAGCCCGGAAAAAAAGAAAAGAGAAAGATAGAAAAGACAGACAGACAGAAAACAGGGGACGACAGAAAGAGCGACGGGAGCCAGGGGGAAAAGGGGAAAAAAGAAGCCCTACAGTAACAAAACAGCATACAGGGGATTTGATGTGGGGGGGGTTACAAGATAAAAGCTTGGGGAAAACCAAAAAATTGGGGGGGGGGTCCATGCTAAAAACCCGGGAGGTAAATGGCCCTTTTCTTTTCTCACTTGTCATTTTGGGGGGGATTGGGCCCGTGTGACGGGGGGGGAAGGGGGGGTTAAAGTGGGGGTGGGGGAGGTGGGGGGGGGAAAAAGGGGGGGAAAAAAATCGGGGTGGAGGGGGGGGAAGGGGGGGGGGAAATAGCGGAGTAATGCGGTTTATGTGTGTGTGTGTGTGGGGGTTGTGGTGTGTGTGTGTGTGTTTGTGTTGGTTGTGTGTGGGGTGTTGTGTTGTGTGTTGTGGTGTGTGTGTGTGTGTTTTGTGTGTGTGTGTGTTTTGTTCCAGAAAATTTTTCAGATCGTTAGTGAAAAGAAACGTGGGGGTTGGGGCGTACCCGCGCGGTTCTGTCTCTTTTGTCTCCCTGTCTTCTGTTTTCTGTCCTCTCCCACTTTTTTTCTCCCCTCTCTCTTTTTCTCTCTTCTCCCCCTTTTCTTTTCCCCCTCTCTCTCCCCCTCTTTTTCTTTTTCTCTCCCCTCTCACTCCCTTTTCCCCTTTCCTTTCACTTCTTCTTGTGTTTGTGTGGGGGTGGTGTGTGTGTGTGTGTTTGTGGGTGTGGGGTTTGTGTGTGTGGGGTTGTCCCGCGCCCCGTGCCCAAAGGGTGCTTTGAGTGTGTGGGGTTATCCCCCTGTCGCCCGTTGTGTCCCTTTTAAATTTTAAAAGTGTGTTTTCTACCCGTCTGTTTTGTGGTTTCTTTGCCCCCAGGAAGAAAAAGTTTTTTTTTTTTTTTTTCCAGATGTCCCCTTTGTTTTTTGATTATTTTTAAAACGGGGTTTGTTTACACACTTGATGATTTTAAAGTTTTCTAAAAGGGGAAAAACCACGTGGGGAAAGGGGAAATGGGGTTTGTTTTGGTGTTGAGTGTGTGTTTTGTGGTGTGTGTGTGTGGTGTGTGTGTGGTGTGTGTGTGTGTGTGTGTGTGTGTTGTGTGTGTGTGTGTGTGTCCCCGTGTGTGTGGTGGTGTTTTGTGTGTGTGTGGGTGTGTGTGTGTGTGTGTTGTGGGGTTGTGTTACGGGGGTTGGGGGGGCGCGTGTGTCATGTGTAAGGTATTTCTGGGGAACGGGAAAAAGGGATGAGCCCCGGGGGGGGCCCTTTAAAGATAAGAAAAAACAAAACCCAAAATTTTTAAAAAAAAATTTTAAAAGAAAATTAAAAACCCGGGTAAAGGGAAAAACAAATTTAAAACCCATCAACAATTTTAAAAATGCCTATAATTTTTTTTTATTTTTTCACCTTTCCCCTGTTTTAACTTTGGCAAAAAATGAATTCGGGCCAAAAAAATTGAACTGGCTATTGTTACCAGAAATGCGCGGGAAACAAGCGGATGCTTTTACTTTTAAAAAATTGGGGGTTTTCCATGAATTAAAATTTAAGCTTGTAGACCCAATTTTGAAAAACTTTAAAAGTAAGTTTTTCCCAGTGTTGTCTATGGAGTTCTCATACCCTTCCACTTATTTTGTTTTTTTTCCCCCCATGAAAAAAAATTTAAGTGTGTAGTCAAAAGTTTAAATCTATCTTAGAGGGGGTAAAGGGTAGGGTTTCGTGATACAGCACTATTCCAACAACAAACCCTGTTTTCATCATAAAAACCCATCCCATATAAAAGCGGGAAAAAATTTATGTCTGGAACTTTCCTTTCGAAACCATCTCTAGTTAGTTTGTTTTTTTCATTCCAATACAGCCCACAGTGGGGGGGGAAAATCCACCAAAAATCTTCTGCTAATCTGGGCTTTAAGTAATATATCGTTTCCCTCTAAAAGTTTTTTTTTTTACGGAGCGATTTTTACAAGTTTGGTGCCCTATTTTAAAAATTACCCCCAAAAAAAAAAAAAAAGTTTTTAAATTTTGCAATGCCCGAAATTACAAAAAGATTTTTAAATTTTCCCATCCCGCTTTTACACTTTTTAGTTAAACCGGGGGGAAAAATGGCGAAACTTTCCCGGGTTTGAGTCCAAAATTAAAAGCTTTTCAGTTAAAATTATTTCAGTATTTTTAAAATGGGAAAAGGGGGGGCAACATCCTGGTTTGTGGTTCCAAAACCCCCCATCTTTGTCAAGCATTTTCCTTTCTCATTTGTTTATTAAATCTATTTCCCTGGGGACCTGTTTTTGTCTTATTCCTTGTGACTATGCTTTGTAAGGTCATTTTTTGGGGGGGCAATGGAAATCCCGCCGTACATTGAAACAAGATTATTGTTGTAAAAAAGTTAAAAAAAAAAACCAAGAAAAAGAAAAAAAGTGGAAAAAAGAAAAAAAAAAGGGAAAGGCGTGTTTTTAAAAACCCTGAGGGAAAATTCCGCGTTTTTTTCGAGGTTTTTTCCCCTTTTTTTTGAGGGGGGAATAGTGTTTTTTTTTTTTTTTTTCCCGGGGCCCTCCAAAAAATAAAAACAGCCCCTTTTCCAAAATAAAGGAAAAAAACCCCCAAAAATGGGGAAATACTTTAAGTGAAAGCGGGCCGGGGTTTCCCCTTTAACCCCTGCACGCTTTTTTTCTTTAAACCGGGCTTTTCGGGGCGGGGAATTTTAAAAAAAATATAATACCCATTTTTTTCCTTCAAAAATTTTAATTTCCCCCCTTTTTTTTATTTTTTGAAGGGCTTAAATTTTCCCAAAGGGTTTTTTACATTTTTGTGCACCCCCCCCTTTTTTTTTTTTTTTTTTTTTTAATTTTGTTTTTGTTTTTCCCAGAATTATGTTCCCTTATGGGGAAAAAGCCCCCCCTTTTTTTTTTCAACTTTCCCTTTTTTCGAATATTTTTTTAAATTTTGGGAAAAAGGTTTTGCGTATTTTTGGGAAAAATTTTAAGGACCAAAATTTATTTTTGGCCCAAAAATTTAAAAATGGGTTTTTAATACAAACTGATCTCTTCCAGAGAAAAAGGGGGGGGGCAAATTTCTTCCCCCCTTTAACCCCTTTTTTTAAACTTTTTGAAAATTTTAAAAACGAAAAATCTTTGTTTCCAACCCAAGGTAAAATTGGTTTTTGATAAAACAGTACAAAACCCGTCCATGCCAGCAGCTTTTGGGACAAAAAAAAAAAGTTTCCCGGGGAACCTTCCCCAAAAAGCCATTTTTTGATTGAATGGTATATTTTTTTTAAAAGGAAATGCCAAAAAAGGGCGGGGATCAAAAAATTTTAGATAACAAACAAGTAAGGAAACCCTTTTTTCCCCTCCTTCCCCTCCCAAAATTTAACAGAAAATCCAAAATTCCCCACGCCGCATAAGGTTTCAAATTTTTTTGGAAAAGGCGTAAAAAAACCCCCTACCCTATTTTAAATCCAACGGGAAAAAAGAAAAGATTTTTTTGGCCCTTTTTTAACTTGTTTCTTTTTTATTTTTAACATTTTTTAAATTTTTTTTTTGTTTTTTTTTGGGGGC
Organism: Conus ventricosus; assembly: GCA_018398815.1. Classification (NCBI taxonomy): domain Eukaryota; kingdom Metazoa; phylum Mollusca; class Gastropoda; order Neogastropoda; family Conidae; genus Conus; species Conus ventricosus. The sequence continues at coordinate 157,236 of JAFLJL010015846.1, read as the reverse complement.
CCCCCGGTTTTTCCTGGTTTTTTAAATTTTTTTTTTTTGGGGGGTTTTTCCCTTTTTTTTTTTTTTTGCCCAAAAGTTTTGAACCCCCCCTTTTTTTGGGCCGGGAAAAAAAAACCAAACCCCCAAAACCCCCTTTGGACATTTTTGGGGGTTAAAACCGGGGGTAGGGGAAATTTTTTTAAAGGCTGGAAAGCCCGGAGAATTGGGTTTTGGGTAAATTTTTTTCCCCCCCCGCCCCGAAAAAAAAAAAAAAAAAAAAAAAAAAAAAAAAAAAAAAAAAAAAAAAAAAAAAAAAAAAAAAAAAAAAAAAAAAAAAAACCGGCCAGCTCGAAAAAAATTTTTTTAAAAAAAAAAAAAAAAAAAAAAAAAAAAAAAAAAAAAAAAAAACCAAAAAAAAAAAAAAAAAACAAAAAAAAAAAAAAAAAAAAAAAAAAAAAAAAAAAAAAAAAAAAAAAAAAACCCCAAAAAAAAAAAAAAAAAGGGTTTTTTTGGGGCCGGTGGGGTTTTTTGGATTAACCGGTTCCAACTCCTTTTCCCTCTTCCCCGAATGGAGAAAAAGGGCCCTGTTAATGAAGGGGTTTAAATTAAAAACTTAAACACACAAAACCCATCCCGGGTTTGGGTGGGGGAAAAAAAGGGAGGGCCGGGGTAATGGTGGAACGCAAAGGGAACAATTTCCCCGAAGTTGATTTGGGGTTCCTTTTTCCCAAAAAATTTTTTCCCTTTCCCCCAAAATTTTCCCAACCAAAAATTTTTTTATCCCTTTTTTGGGTAGATTTTTACTTGTTTTCCTTTATAAAACCCTTTTCCCAAGGAAAGTTGGGCCCCTTCCAAAAGGGGGAAAAAGACCTCCCCTCGAAAAAGGACTTTTTAAAAATTTTTCATTTCCTGTATAAATTTAATTTCCCACCTTTATATTTATTCCCCAGTTGAGGGGGTTTTTTTTTTTCATTTGTTTTGAAAACCCAAAAAAAAACCCAACCCAAAAGGGGAAAGGGAACCCCTTTTTTTTGAAAAGGGAGAAAAAAACGAAAAAAGGAAAAAACCCAAAAACGCAGGCCGAGAGGGAAAAAATTATTAAAAAAAATTTTCCCCCCCCCCCCCCCAAACCCCTTTTTTTTCCCCCTTTTTTAACCCCTTTTTTTCCCCAAAAAGGGGGCCCCCATGGTTTTTGTTTTTCCCCTTTTGGCCCCCCGGCCCGTTTTTTTTCCCCGGCCCTTTTTGGCCGGTTTTTTCCTTTGACGATTTTGGGGTTTTTTCCCTTGAAAAAGCAGAAATTGTCTTCTAATTTGGTCATTTTGTTTCTGTTTTGATTAATTTTTCTGTAACTATTTGGTTTTTTGGGGCCTCCCCCCCTCCCCCCCCCCCCCCCCCCCTCAAAAAAAAAAAGTGACTTTAAAAACTTTGCAAAAATTTCAAAAGAAGTTTATAGGCATTGTAAAAAAAAAAATTTTTGTTTTTGTTCTGCAAAAATCCTTTTTTTTAAGTGCCTCTTTTCCCGAAAACCCCCCCCCCCCCCCCATCGGGAAAAAGAACGATGGAGAGAGAGAGAGAGAGAAAAGAGGGGAGAGAGAGGGGGGGGGGGAAACAGACAGACAGACAAAACAGACAGACAGACAGACAGAAAAAGTTTGTTTTCCCTGTGTTCTTTTGGGAAGGGTGGGGGTGGTGTGTGGTTTTGTGTGTTTGTTTTGTGTGTTTTGGGTGTGTGGGGGGTTGGGGTTTGTGTTTTGTGTGGGGTGGGTGGTGGGGGGTTGTGTGTATGTGTTTTTGGGCCGCGTGTAGTGTGTGTGTGGGGCGTAGTCTGTGTTTTTTGGTGCGTTCCTTCCCGGGGGTGTGTTTTGTGGTGTGGGGGTGTTTTTGGTGTGTGTTTTTGTGGGGTGTGTGGGTTTGGTGTGTGGGTTTTGGTGGTGGTGTGTGGTGGGGGTGTGGGGTGTGTGGGGTGGTTTGGGGTTGGTGTTTTTGTGTGTGTGTTGTGTGGTGTGGGGGGGAGTGTTTTTTTTTTTTTTAAAAGGGTTTGTTTTTGTGTGTGTGTGTGGGGGTGTGTGGGGTGTGTTTTGTGTGTGTGTGTGTGTGTGTGGGGTTGGTTTGTGTTTTTGGGTTTTTTTTTGTGTTTTTGGTTTGGCGGAGGGGGGGTTTGGGGTTGTGTGTTGTGGGTGTGTTTTGTTGGGTGGGGGTGTGTGGGGGGGGGTTGGGTGTGTTGGTGTTTTGTGTGTGTGTGGTGGGGTTGTGTGTGGGGTGGGGTTTTGTGTGTTGGTTTTGTGGTGTGTGTGTGGGTGTGTGTGTGTGGTGTGGGGGTGTGTGTGTTGTGTGTGTGTTGTTTGTGGGGTTTTTGTGTGTTTTGGGTGGTGTTTTTGTGGGTTTTGTGAGTTTGTTTTTGTTTTTTGTTTGTTGAACAGGGTTTGGGGTTTTATTTTTTATTTTGTTTTTTGTGTTTTTGGCCCTTGTTGGTTTTGCCCTTTTGTTTTATGAACGTACCGGCCCTTTCCAAAAAAAAAATGTAAAAATTTTTCCAAAAAAGTTTGAAATTCGTTTTTTTTTTTTAAAATGAAAAAAAAAAAAACCTTTAACGGTCAAACCCCCCGACCTAATTTAAAACTACAGGAAATGTGACTTTTGCCAAAGGGGAAAACGCAAAACGAGGGTAGGTAGGGGAAAAACCAAAAAAGGGGGGAAAAGGGGGACTGAGGGGGGGACAGAGACAAGAAGAAGGGGAAAAAAGAGAAAGGGGGGGGGGGAAAAGAGAAAGAGAAGAGAGCCATAAAGGGGGGGGGGGGGGGGGTTTAAAAAGAGGGGAAAGGGCGGAGAAGAAAAGGGGGAGAAAAGTAAAAGGGGTAGAGAGAGAGAGAAAAGAAAAGAAGGGGAAAAAGAAAAAGGGAAAAGGGAAAAAAAAAGGAGAAAAAGAAAAGGAGAGAGGGAGAAGAGAGAAGAGAGAGACAGACAGACAAAAGGGACGAAAGACGGGCCCAAAACAGACAAAACAGCCCGACAGAAGACAGACAGCCCGCCGGGGACAGAAAAAACAATATCATTGAATGAACAATTTTCATTTTGTTTTTTTTTTTTCGTGTTTGTTGCTTTTTATTATTTTTTTGTTTTTTTTGTTTGTTTTTTTTGTTTTTTTATTTATTTGTTTGTTTTTTGTTTTTTGTTTTTTTTGTTTTTGTTTTTTTTTTTTAGTTTTTTTGGGTTTGTTTTTTGTTTGTTTTTTTAAATTAGTTTGTTTTTTTTGTTTGTTTTTTTGTTTATTTTTTTGTTTTTTTTGTTTTTTTGGGTTTGTGTTGAGAGGTGTTACTCCTTTTTGGTAAAAGGAAGGGGGGATTGCGAGATTTTAAATCAGCTTTTAAAATCGATATGATTTCAAAGTTTTTAAAGAAGAAACATCGACCCCCAAAAAAAAGACAGATAAAAACAACAAGGAGTGCATGTAAACAACACCAACAACCAAAAAAAAAAAACAACGGAAAAAAAAAAACCTTAAAAAAAAAAAAAAAAAACCCTTTTTAAAAAAAAAAAAAAAAAAAAACACCCCCAAAAAAAAAAAAAAAAAAACCCCAAAACCCCCCCCACACACCCCCCACCCCCCCCCCAAAAAAACCCACACACACACACCCCCCCCAAACACACCCCCCAAAAAAAAAAACCCCAAAAACACCCCCCCCCTCTCTTTCCCCCCCCCCTCTTCCCCCCCCCCCAAAAAAAAAAAACCCACCCCCCCACCACCACCCCCCCCCCCCCAAAAACCCCCAAAAAACACCCAAACCCCCAAAACCCCCCCCCCCAAAAAAAAAAAACCCACAAAAAAAAACACACAACCCCACACACACACCACCACCCCCCCCCCCCACAAACCCCCCCCCGCCCCCCAACCCCACACAAAACCCACAACCCCCCCCACACAAACCCCACACACACACACACCCCCCCCCCCAAAAAAAAACCCCCAAAAACCCCCCAACCCCCCACCCCCACCAAAAACCCCCCCCACCACCAACCCCCCCCCCCCACACAAACCCCCCCCCAAAAAAAAAAAAAAAAAAAAAAAAAAAAAACCCTTTTTTTAAAAAAAAAAAAAAATTTTTTTTTTCCCCCAAAAAAAAAAAAAAAATTTTTTGGAAAAAAATTTTTTTAAAATTTTTTTTTTTTCCCCAAAGGTTTTTTCTTTTTTCCCCTTTGGGTTTTTCCCCCTTTTTCCCCCCTTTTTAAAAAAAAAAACGGGTTTTTCCCTTTTTTTTAAGGGGGGGAAAATCCCAAAAAGGGGGAAATTTTTAAAAAAGTTCCTTGTTTTAAAAAAACCCCCCCCCCCCCCCCCCCCCCAAAAAAACCCCCCCCCCCCCCCCCCCCCCCCCTTTACCCCCCCCCCCCCCCCCCCCACCCCCCCCCCCCCCCCCCCCCCCCACCCCCCCCTTTCCCCCCCCCCCCCCCCCCCCCCCCCCCCCCAAAAAAACCCCCCCCCCCCCCCCCCCAAAACCCCCCTTTTTTCCCCCCCCCCCCCCCCCCCCCCCCCCCCCCAAACCCCCCCCCCCCCCCCCCCCCCCCCCCCCCCCCCCCCCCCCCCCCCAAAACCCCCCCCCCCCCCCCCCCCCCCCCCCCCCCCCCCCCCCCCCCCCCCCCCCCCCCCCCCCCCCCACCCCCCTTTTTTGTCCCACCGAACAGGCCCCCCCCCCCCCCCCCCCCCCCCCCCCCCTCCCCCCCCCCCCCCCCCCCCCCCCCCCCCCCACCCCCCCCCCCCCCCCCCCCCCCCCCCCCCCCCCACCCCCCCCCCCCCCCACCCCCTTCCCCCCCCCCCCCCCGAAAACCCCCCCCCCCCCCCCCCCCCCCCACCCCCCCCCCCCCCCCAAACCCCCCCCTTTCCCCCCCCCCCCCCACTCCCCCCTTTCCCCCCCAACCCCCCCCCCCCCCCCCCCCCCCCTCCCCCCCACCAAACCCCCCCCCCCCCCCCCCACCCCCCCCCCCCCCCCCCCCCCCCCCCCCCCCCCCACCCCCCCCCCCCCCCCCCCCCCCCCCCCCCCCACCCCCCCCCCCCCCCCCCCCCCCCCCCCCCCCCCCCCCCCCCCCCAAAACCCCCCCCCCCCCCCCCCCCCCCCCCCCTCCCGGCCCCCCCAAAAAAACCCCCCCCCCCCCCCACCCCCCCCCCCCCCCCCCGCCCCCCCCCCCCCCCCCCCCCCCCTCCCCCCCCCCCCCCCCCCCCCCCCCCCCCACCCCCCTTTTCCCCCCCCCCCCCCCCCCCCCCCCCCCCCCCCCCCCCACCAACCCCCCCCCCCCCCAACCCCCCTCTTCCCCCCCCCCCCACCCCCCTCCCCCCCCCCCCCCCCCGCCCCCCCCCCCCCCCCCCCAACCCCCCCCTTTGTCCCCCCAAAACCCCCCCCCTTCCCCCCCACTCACCCCCCCCCCCCCCCCCCCCCCTCCCCCCCCCCCTCCCCCTCCCCCCCCCCCCCCCCCCTTTTCCCCCCCCCCCCTCCCCCCCCCCCCCCCCCCCCCCCCCCCCCCCCACCACCCCCCCCCCAAAACCCCCCCCCCCCCCCCCCCCCCCCCAAACCCCAAAAACCCCCCCCCCCCCCAAAAAACCCCCCCCCCCCCAAACCCCCCCCCCCCACCCCCCCCCCCCCCAAAAACCCCCCCCCCACCCCCCCCCCCCCAAAAAAAACCCCCCCCCCCCCCCCCACACAAAACCCCCCCCCCCAAAAAAAAAACCCCCCCCCCACCAAACCCCCCACACACAAACAAAAAAAAAAAACCTTTGGGGGCAAAAAAAAAAAAAAACAAAAAAAAAAAACCCAAAAAACCCCCCCCCCCCCAAAAAAAAAAAAACAAAAAAAAAAAACCCCCCCCCCCCCTTCCCCCAAAAAACCCCCCCAAAAAAAAAAACAAACAAACAAAAAACCCCCTTTTTTTTTGGGGCTTTTTTAAAAAAAAAAAAAAAAAAAAAAATTTTTGGGGGGTTTCCCCCCAAAAAAAAAAAAAAAAAAATAAAAAAATTTTTAAAAAAAAAATTAAAAATAAACCCCAAAAAAAAAAAAATACCCCTTTTTTTTTTTTAAAAAAAAAAAATTTTTTCCTTTTTTTTTAAACCCAAAAAACCAAAACATTTCAAAAAGGGGGGGGGTTTTTTCCCCCAAAAACCAAAAATTTTTAAAACCCCAAAAAAAAACCTTTTTAAAAAATTTTTTTTTTTTTTTTTTTTTCTTTTTTGTTTTTTTTTTTTTTAAATTTTTTTTTTTCCCCCCTTTTTTTTTGGGGTTTTTTCCCCGTTTCCCTTTTTTTTTTTTTTTTCCCTTTTTTAAAATTTTTTGGTTTTTCAAAGGGGGGGGGTTTTTTTTGGTTTTTTTTTGGGGGGGTTTTTTTTTTTGGGGGTTTTTTGCCCTTTCCCCCTTTTTTTTTGGGTTTTTTCCCTTTTCCCCCTTTTTTTTTTTTTCCTTTCCCCCTTTTTTTTTTTTTTTTTTTTTTTTTTCCCCCTTTTTTTTTTTGGGGTTTTTTTTCTTTTCCCCCCTTGGGGTTTTTTTTAAAAAAAAATTTTTTTTTTTTTTTTGGGAAAATTTTAAAAAATTTTTTTTTTTTCCCCCCTTTTTTCCCCTTTTTTTTTTTTCGGGCCCCCCCCCTTTTTTTTTTTTTTTTCTCTCCTTTTTTTCCCTTTTTTTTTTTTTTTCTCTTTTTTCCCCCCCCCCCTTTTTTTTTTTCCTTTTTTCCCCCCTTTTTTTTTTTTTTTCCCCCCTTTTTTTTTTTTAAAATAGAAAAAACCCTTTTTTTTTTAAAAAAAGGCCCTTTTTTTTTTAAAAAAAAAATTTTTTTAAAAAATTTTGGGGGGGGGGTTTCCCTTTGGGGGCCCCAAAAACTTAAAAATTTTTTTCCCCCTTTTTTTCCCCCTTCCTTAAAAAATTTTTTTTTTTTTTTTTTGGGGACCAAAAAAAGGGGAAAAAATTTTTTTTTCCCCAAATTTTTTTAAAATTTAAATTTAAAAACCCTTTTTTTTTTAAAAAAAAGGGGGGGGGGGTGAAAAAAATTTTTTTTTAATTGGGGTTTTGGGGGGGGTTTTAAAAAATTTTTTTTTTTTTAAATTTTTTTGGGGGGTTTTTTTTTTTTTTTTTAAAAAAAAAAATTTTTAATAAAAAAAATTTTTTTTTGGGGGGTTTTTTTTGGGGGGGTTTTTCTTCGGGTTTTAAAAGGGGGGGGGGGGGGTTTTTTTTTTGGGGGGGGGTTTTTGGTTTTTTTTTTTTTTTTAGTTGTAGGAATTTTTTTGGGGGGGAAAAAAAAATTTTTTTTGGTTTTTTTGGGGGAAAATTTGTTTGTTTGTTTTTTTGTTTGTTTTTTTTTAAATTTTTTTTAGTTTTTTTTGGTTTTTTTTTTTCTTTTTTTTAAAAATAACCCGGGGTTTTTTTTTTGGGGGGTTTTTTGGGGGGGGGTTTTTTTTTTTTTTTGGGGGTTTTTTTTTTTTTTTTTGGGGGGGGGGGTTGGGGAAAAAAAATTTTTTTTTAAAAAAAAAGTTTTTTAAAACCGGAAGGGGAAAAAATAAATTTTTTTTTTTTGTTTGTTTTTTTGTTTGGGGGGGGGTTTTTTTTTTTTTTTTTCCCCAAAATTTTTTGGTTTTAAATTTTTCTTTTTTTTTCCCTTTTTTTTTTCCCCGGCGGGGGTTTTCCCCCCCCCCCCCCTTTTTCCCCCCTTCCTTTTTTGCCCCCCCCTTTTTTGCCTTTTTTTTTTTCCCCTTCCCTTTTTTCCCTTTTTTTTTTCCCCCCCCAATTTTTTTCCCCCTTTTTTTCCCCTTTTTTTCCCCTTTTTCCCCCCTTTTTTTTTTTCCCCCTTTTTTCCCCCCCTTTTTTTCCCCCCCCCCCCCTTTTTTTTTCCTTTTTTTTGGCCCCTTTTTTTCCCCCCTTTTTTTTTTGGGCGGCGCGGTTTTCCCTTTTTCCCCCCTTTCCCTTTTTTTCCCCCCCCCTTTTTTTTCCCCCCCCCTTTTTTTTTTTCTCTTTTTTTTTTCCCCCCGGTTTTTTTTTTTTTTTTTTCCCTCCTTTTCTCCCCTTTTTTTTCTTTTTTTTTTTTTTTTTTTTTTTTTTTCTCTCTTTTTTTTTTTCCCCCCTTTTTTTTTTTTTTTCCCCCCCCCCCCCCCCCCCCCCCCCCTTTTTTTTTTTTTTTTTTTTCCCCCTTTTTTTTTAAAAAATTTTTCCCCCCCCCCCTTTTTTCCCCCCTTTTTTTTTCCCCCCCCCCCTTTTTTTTTTTTTTTTTTTTTTCCCCACCCCTTTTTTTTCCCCCTTTTTTTTTTGGGGGCCCCCCTTTTTTTTTAAAAAAAAAAACCCCCCCCCCCCCCCTTCCCACCCCTTTAAACCCCCCCCCCCTTTTTCCCCCCCCCTTTTTTTTTTTTCCCCCCCCCCCGGGGGAAAAAAACCCCCCCTTTCTTTTCCCCCCCCCCCTACCCCCCCCTTTTCCCCTTTTTTTTTTTTTTTTTTTTTTTCCCCTTTTTTTCCCCCCCACCCCCCCCCCCCTTCCCCCCCCCCCCCAACCCCCCCCCCCCCCCCCCCCCCTTTTATTCCCCCCCCTCAAGGGAAAAAAAAATTTTTTTTTAAAAAACCCCCTTTTTTAAAAAAAAAAAACCCCCTTTTTTGGGGAAAAAATTTTTAAAAAAAAAAAACCCCCATTTGGGGGGCCCCCCTTTTTTTTTTTTCACCGGAAACCCCCCCCGGGGAAAAAAAGGGGGAAAAAAAGGGAAAAAAAAAAATTTAAAAAATTGGGGAAACCCCCTTTTTCCCCAACCCCCCAAAAAACCCCCCTTTCCGGGGCCCCCCCCCCCCAAAAAAAACCCCCCGGAAAAACCCAACCCCGGGCCCCCCCAAAAGGGGGGGTTTTTGCCCTCCAAAAAAAACCAAATTTTTTTTTCCCCCCCCCCCCTTTTTTTTTTTTCCCCCGTTTTTTTTTTTTAAAACCCCCAAAAAAAAAAAAAAGGGTTTAAAAAAAAAAAACCCTCTTTTTCCCCCCTTTAAAGGGCCCTTTTTTTTTTTGGGGTTTTTTGGGTTTTTGGGGGGTTTTTTTGGGGGGGGGTTTTTTTTTTTTGGGGGGTTTAAAAGGGGGGCCTTTTTGGGGGGGGGCCCCCGGGGGGAAATTTTTTTTTTTAAGGGGGGCCCCCCCCCCCCGGGGGGGGTTTTTTTTTTTGGGGGGGGGTTTGGGGTGGGAAAAACCCCCGGGTTTTGGGGGGGGTTTTAAAAAATTTTTTTTTTCTTTTCCCCTTTTTTTTTTTTTTTTTTTTTTTTATTTTTTTTTTTTTCCCCCCCCCTTCCCCTTTTTTATTTTTTTTTTTTTTTTTTTGGGGGTTTTTTTTTTTTTTTTTTTTTTTTTTTTGGGGGTTTTTTTTTTTTTTTTTCCCCTTTTTTTTTTTGGGGGGGGGTTTTTTTTTTTTTTTTTTTTTTCCCCCCCCTTTTTTTTTCCTTTTTTTTTCACGTAGCACCATCTGTAAGTCGACTTTTGATAGTTTGGGGAGAGCCCCTCAGTTGACGACATCATTCAAGGCATGGGAATTTGTGTCAGAACGAAACCCCACAAAGCACACTCTCTCGTAAGTGTCAGGATAGAGATGCTGTTCACTGCATTGGTCTCCAGCAGCTGTAGACGTCCCTTGCTGATTGAACCTGGTTATTTGGTCATTGACGTTGGTGTTGGTGAGGTGTCCTATGGAGTGGGTCACTGCCAAATCCGGAATTGCAACCCGGGTGATTCTCCCTTGTCGCAGCATGCATACACACATACATACATACATACATATACTGACTTCCATAAAAAAAACGCGAAAATTTGAAAGGCTATTTTTTCGGGTGAAAAGGGGTGAATATACAATATTGAACCATTGTGGCAAGTTGTTTGGGTCCAAGACTCACGTGCAGTGAAAAAATTGTGTGAGCAACACATCATTCCCGGCATTGCAGGGTCAACAAAAATGGCAACCGGGTTGCTGCATGTGAGGCACGTGCACACCATGCAGAGCAAAGTTAACCAGCGACAAGTACGCAGGCATGCAGCCTTTATAAAGCCACGCTACAATGTTCAGGTAACGACTTGCCGTCTGAGCGCTACAGAGATGCCAAGACTACGAGCAGAGGAACGCAATCGTGCCCTAGGCCATCTGGAGGCTGGTGTGGATGCCAGGCAGGTCGCCAACATCTTTAACGTCCACATCTCAACCATCTATCGTCTGCAGCACCGCATGCGAGTCACTGGTACCACTGATGATCGTCCCCGGCCAGGCCGTCCTTGGGTCACCACACAAAGAGAGGATCGCCATCTTGTTCGAACCCATCTGCGGGACAGGCGGCAAACAGCCGCTAACACTGCTCGACAAGTGCCTGGGAATCTCCAGCAACGAATCAGCCTCAACACTATGCGGCGGCATCTTCAGGAGAACGGGCTGGCATGGTAGGCATCCTCACAGAGGTCCGGTACTGACACCAAGACACCGGCAGGACAGGCTGCAGTGGGCACAAGCCGAATCAACTGGCGCAGGCAGCAGTGGGGACGCATACTGTTCTCAGATGAGAGCCGTTTTTGTATTGACATGGCTGACGGTTGTGTCAGAATAATGGCGTCGACCTGGTGAACGCTATGCTGACTCCTGTGTGGGAGAGCGGAACCCCTGGGGAGGCCCAAACGTTATGATATGGGGTGCAATTGGCATTAACCACGCCATAGGACCAGTCATCTTTCAGAACGTTGGTCCTGGTCGCGGACAGGGTGTCAGTGCACAGCGCTACATCAACCAGGTGCTCAGACCCCATGTCGATCCTTTTTTTGTGCAACACCCAAACTGGACATTCCAACAGGACAATGCAAGACCACACACCGCCAGGGCCACCCAGCAATTTCTTCAGCATAACAACGTCAATGTGCTGCCCTGGCCAGCCCTCAGTCCCGATTTAAACCCAATAGAACATTTTTGGGATGAACTTGGCAGCGGTTGGACCTCCTGCGTCCACGACCAGCAACAGCGGCTCAACTTCACCAGGCCATCATCCATGTGTGGGCTGGTGTGCCAAGGGGACGCATCAACCACCTGGTCCACTCAATGAGCCGCAGGTGTCAAGCAGTTGTCAACGCAAATGGTGGCCACACACGGTATTAGGACTTCAAGCTGGTTTGTCACGTG
>JAFLJL010015846.1:131120-138620 GCA_018398815.1 Conus ventricosus | reverse complement strand
GTGTACTGTTTGATATTCAGTTAGTCGATTACCTGTTGCACTTTGATGAATATTTGATTTATTTGTTCCTGTTTCTTTTTCGAAAAGATTTGTTCACATTACCCCCTTCATTATGGGCTAGGGCCTATATGAATAAAACATCCGTATCCGTATCCGTATCTCTCTCTCTCTCTTCTCTCTCTCTCCTTCTCTCCTCTCTCTCTCTCTCTCTCTCTCTCTCTCTCTCTCTCTCTCTGTCTGTCTGTCTATGTCTCTCTGTCTCTGTCTCTCTGTCTCTCTGTCTCTGTATCTGTTTGTCTGTCTCTCTCTCTCTCTCTCTCTGTCTCTCGTCTCTCTCTCTCTCTGTCTCTGTCTCTCTGTCTCTGTATCTGTTTGTCTGTCTCTCTCTCTTTCTCTCTCTTTCTCTCCTCTCTCTCTCTCTCTCTCTCTCTCTCTCTCTCTCTCTCTCTCTTCATACAATACGCTTTCAAACACATTTATGTAAAAGCTCCATAATCTCCTTCTTCAAAATGAATTTTCCGATTTAATTTTTTTTTTAAATCAGTGAGCTTTCTGTTTGTTATTTGTTTGCTTATCTGTTTATTTTTCCATTTATTAATTGATTTGTTCATATGATAGTGTTCATGTGTATGTAGATGTAAGCTTGCGCGTGCGTGCATATGTGTGTGTGCGTGCGCGCGCGCGCGCGCGCGCGTGTGTGTGTGTGTGTCTGTGTGTGTGTGTCTGTGTGTGTGTGTGGTGTGTGTGTGTGTGTGTGTGTGTGTGTGTGTGTGTGTGTGTGTGTGTGTGTGTGTGTGGTGCGTGTGTGCACGCGCGCGCGCGCGTGTGTGTGTAGATATGTAAAATCATGCGAGACGCAACCAGCCTCCAAGGTGTATTATTGATAAGTATTGCGGACGTGTGTGAGCGGTTTGGGCGGTTGTGGGTTTCCTTCTTCTCAGCGCCATTTGTTCGCGGGTTTGGTTGTTTTTGTTCGTTTCTTCTTTTTAACCCAGCTGGCTTTTACCCAGAGTTCATTTCAGTGTGCTGTAGGATCTAACTGGAAGACTGGAACCACAGAGTTGAGTTTCATCCACGTCAATGGGTGTGTGTCTGAGAATATTGCTAAAAACAATTCCGAACCTAACACATCAGGTGTCTGTAATTCCCGATCCTGGAAAGGAAATGTCAGATACAGTTCGGCCACACAGTCTCATTCCTGGTTTGAAATCCATACCCTAAACTGCAGCACCCACGTCCTCAGTGATCATCCAAACAAAAAAAGCTCTCCACTTCGGGACCCTTCGTGACCTGCTCTCGTGGTCACCTCATCTTCAGTTTCCTCTCCGCGTGAGTGCTTCTGGTAAGTTTGGGTCACAGTGTCGTCGGTATCAGCAAGATGGAGTCTGACGTTGGACGGACGTGCTGGCGCCCTCAGGAGAACGCTCAGCATGCTGGTTCTACGATTAAGCAATCACGTGTCATCAGCAGGGGACGTAGCAGCGATATCCTGTGTGTACTGGATCGGAACAAGGCACCAACGAACACCATCGAAGTGACTGAATTGGCAGCTGTTGTTGTTGTCGCACCCTGGCTAAAAGACTTCAGGGATCATCCGAACAGCCGATATACGTAAACACTATGGTACAAATGCATCAACTGGGATGGGAACATTACGTGTGTGACCGTTTTTTGATTACCCCGCCACATGGGCAGCCACACTCCGACTTCGGGTGATTTTGGAGACTGATAGTGTTATGCTAGGAGCTTGTCACAACTGAAGACAATCCCCGCATAACTATGCAGAGCATAACAACATTTTGATGTAGCCTTGGTGTTCTAGCCTATGTCAATTGGCCTGACACAGCCTTAAGCTAAGGCGGGAATTGACAACAATGCAGCGTCTCCTCTGCTGGGGTTGCCTCGTGAAGAACTGACATGACCTGCTCTATGAACTGCCGTGCTGGAGCTGCGAAATGAATGAAAATCGTGGGCGTGGCTGTGTATATGGAGGAGCAGAAAAGAGCTGCAGCGTTGGAAGAATTCTGTTAAAGATGGGTTGGAAAAGTGAGACGGCCCAAACGAATCATGGCAGTGTCAGGTCGTTTTTGTTGATACCTGCAAAAAAAAAACACCAAAAAAAAACGTTGTGTTTTTAAAAGTTGTCGAATTGGATTGACAGCTTCGTGCTTTCAGAGGCGACCACAAGTGAAAAGAATCCTTCTTTGTGTTGTTTGACTGGTTTGTCTTCTCTCTCTCTCTCTCTCTCTCTCTCTCTCTCTCTCTCTCTCTCTCTCTCTCTCTCTCTCTCTCTCTCTCTCTCTCTCTCTCTCTCTCTCTCTCTCTGGACGTGACATGGATGAAAATGTGCTTTTGCTGTCACTTTGAGTGTTTTCTTTGTTTCTTCCCTCATTCACCTCCTCCTCCTCCTCCTCCTCCTCCTCCTCCTCCTCCTCCTCCTTCTTCTTCTTCTTCTTCTTCTTCTTCTTCTTCTTCTTCTTCTTCTTCTTCACTCAACCGTTACTACTACTGCTGCTGCTGCTGCTGCTGCTGCTGCTGCTGCTGCTCCTATTATTATCACTGCTGCTTCTAATTTTACTGCTATTTCTTCTGTTATTCTTTTTCTTCGACTCTCTTCTTCTTTCTTTCTTTCTTTCTTTCTTTCTTTCTTACTTTCTTCTTTCTTTATTATTTCTTTATCTTCTGCCTTCTTCTCCTTCTTTCTCTTCTTCGTCTTTTTGTCTCTCTTATTCTTCTTCTTTTCTGTCCTCTTGTTCATTTGTTCCTCACTTACTTAAACATCTGTGTTTGTATTTCTGCATAACAACAGTTGACAATGTTTTTTTCATTTTTTTTTTTTTACTTTAGCTGTTTATTTCTTTCAAGTTATTCTCTTTCTCTCTCTCTCTCTCTCTCTCTCTCTCTCTCTCTCCCTCTCTCTCTCTCTCTCTCTCTCTCTCTCTCTCTCTCTCTCTCTCTCTCTCTCTCTCTCTCTCTCTCTGTGTCTCTTCTCTCGCTGTCTCTGTCTCCCTCTCTCTGTCTCTGTCTCTCTCTTTTTCGACAATCAGACAACAGAACAGGCAGATAAATCCAGTCTTATCCAGCAGAAGTACTCAGTCTCAATCACTGCCTACTCAGACTCGCAGCGACCCGAAATGTACTGAAAATTACAATGCAAGTTCTTACACACCAGGTGACAACGTTGGGATGAACCTTGCTAGAACCGCGGAACCAGAAGCCAAGGTGAATTCTAACGAGCGTAAAGAGAGTGCGGCACTGCAGTCAGCAGCGGTGCATGGTGATGCTCAGGACATGACAGCTGGGGCAGGGAACAGACCCGCTGTTCATTCCCTGTCAACAGATCAGCCCACCTCCTCCCATCATTCCCGTTTGTCCCCCCACTCGGCTGAGTCCTCTAAGAAGGCAAACACTTGCCGAACCTCAGTTCAGGAAAAAGAGGCAACCAGCACACCCGCTGTAAGCCTGACAGCACCATTCCACAGCCCACCAGTCACGTTTTACGACGTAGAAAGCCAGTCTTCAGAGCCCCCAGCAAGCTACCCCCGCCCATCGTCATCCCACCTCCCATCGTCATCCCACCTCCCATCGTCATCCCATCTCCCATCGTCATCCCATCTCCCATCGTCATCCCACCCCCCATCGTCATCCCACCTCCAGCCTGACCCCCTGCCTGGTGGACCAGTCCTGCAATGTCAGCCGCAGTCTGTACCTCAGCGCAACAGTGTGATCACTGGTGGTGATGTGCACGGCTGTGCCACTGCCACTCCAGGTGATCCCAGCCAGGGTCTGATGTCTACCAGCATAACCCATGAAAACGAAACTTCAAACCCAACACCGCAAAGAGCTCCACTCACACGCAGACACAACAGAAACAAAAGTAAACAAAGCAGACTCAATGACAGAAGCAAACAGACACGGCTTACTGAGAAGTTCAAGTTCAGAGACAAAGATGGCTCTTCTGTTGCACATTCTAACAAATAGGGATTCGGCCGGCCCGTTACATTTTGTGGACACTCCAAGAACTTGTCCTGTCTCTCCTGGAACATAGATGGTTTGGCCAGTAAGCTGGCAGATACTGATTTTCTTCTTTTTGTACAAAAGTTTGATATTGTGTGTTTGATAGAAACGTACCTAGATGATATGTTCGACTTGGATGGTGTCTTCAATGGTTACATGAAATTCAGGACAAAAGCCATTAAATATTCATTTATGGGACGTAGGTCTGGAGGACTTCTATTACTAGTCAATAAAATACTTAGTAAGCACATTACATCAATTAAAGTTAATACCGATCACGTGGTGTGTATTAAGATGTCTAAAAGCATGCTTTGGGGGGACAATGACATTCTGTTAATATTTGTTTATGTCCCTCCTTCTGGTTCAGTGCACTACCAATCATCTAATTTGAATTGCCACATTGACGCCATAGAACACTGCATCCTGGACTTGACAAACCGTTATCCACAGGCTCAGCTGATTTGTTGCGTGGACTTTAATGCAAGGACAGCAGACCTCCAAGTAACGTGGTCACACACTGATCTACTAACTGACCCTTCCAATTCGACCCCGTTTTTCAAGAAAACACGTTTGTCTAAGGATACAATGTTAAATGCTTTTGGAGAAAATTTATTAAATTTGTGTGCTTGTTTCGATTTTTGTATTCTGAATGGGTACAACAGAGGTAGCTTTAGTCGTGATTTTACATTTGTATCTTCCCATGGGTGTAGTGTCATAGATTATTGCCTTATTTCTAACGATTTGTTAGACAACGTTGTGAACTTTTCTGTAGTAGCAGGGTAGAATCAGAGCACATGCCAATCCTGCTAGAAATTACAGGCAAAACACCATTGCCACCTCTACCTATCTCAGAAAATGTAACTGTATGGAAAAGGGATAGATTATCAGAATACATATATAACAGTACTATCAACCTTTTTTGCAGCAATCTAGAATATGCTGCCAATATGATTGATGCTTGTGTTAACAGAGCACTGTATGAATTTACTAATTGTTTAATGAATGCCAGCGCTTGTATGCGCCAAAATCGTTCTTCAAAAAGCAGGGTTGTGAGAAAATCTTGGTTTGATGACGAATGTCAAAACAAGAAGACGGGAGTTCGGAAGGCTTTGACCATTTTTAAGAGATCTGTAGATCCAGCTGATAAATGTGCCTATGTACAAATGAGGAGAGAATACAATCAACTTAAGTACATGAAGAAACGTAGTTTTAAAACTGAACGCATTAACTGCTTAATGCAAGTAGTAGATGATTCTCAGGCCTTTTGGTCTGAAATCAATAAGTATCGCAGTCGTTCCCAAGTAAGTAATACTATTTCACAGGATCAGTGGCTTAACCATTTTGAACACTTGTTAAACCTTGGTTTTGTCCAAAATGCGGACCATCCAAAACTGGATGTCTCTGATATGGCATTTGACCCTATTCTGGACGCTGAAATTACAATAGAGGAAGTAAAGAAAGCCATCCAGAGTCTTAAGTGTGGCAAAGCAGCTGGTCCTGATTCTTTGATAAGTGAAGTCATAAAGGCCTCAGGAGATTCGATAGTCCCCTTTCTAGTTAAATACTTCAATAAACTTTTCAGAGATGGTGTATTCCCTGAAGAATGGACTAAATCAATAATTATTCCGTTGCATAAAAAAGGTGATGTGAACGATACGAACAATTATCGTGGTGTTTCCTTGATTAGTCATTTGTGTAAGATTTTTACGCACATATTGAATAAACGGCTCATTTCCTGGCTGAAAACAACGAAGTTATTTCTGATGCTCAAGCTGGGTTTAGAAAATCTTATTCCACTACTGATCACATTTTCACTTTGTATGCTAGCATAGAAAAACATTTATCAAGGAACAATAAATTTTATGTAGCATTTATCGATTTCAGAAAGGCGTTCGATATGGTACAACATAGTCTTTTGTTTAATATACTACTCACGAATGGCGTCAAAGGAAACCTGTTTAATATTTTGAAAAGTATGTACAGCACCATTAAATCATGTGTCAGATGTGGTAACTCTTACACTGATTATTTTGAATGTTTGCAAGGTCTAAAACAGGGTTGCTGCCTTAGTCCTACCTTATTTTCAATATTTATTAACGAGCTTGCACGTGACATGTTTTCACGTGGCAAGCATGGAATACAATTCATCCCTAACGATGTAGAAATTTTCATACTGTTATTTGCTGATGACATCGCTCTCATGTCGTCGACTATAGCAGGGCTGCAAAATCAACTTAATGTCTTATTTGAGTGTGCTCAAAGACTATGTTTAAAAGTTAATCTGGAAAAAACTAAAGTCATGGTTTTTCGGAAAGGTGGCTATTTAAGTAGAAAGGAATGTTGGTTCTTTGGTGATAAGCAGTTAGATGTTGTAAATTCTTATAAATATCTAGGTGTTACTTTTTCAACAAAGCTTAGTTTCGATGTACTTCTGGCCACGATCATTGCATTAGAGGTAAGAAAGCTACCATAGAAATTCTGAAAGTGTTAAGAAAACTCAGCTGCTTTTCACCTAAACTGTTCTTTAGGATTTTTGATGCCCAAGTTGTTCCTTCTCTTTTATACGGGTCGGAACTATGGGGGTTCAAACCACGAGAATCCATCGAAAAAGTTCATTTGCAGGCCTGTAAGCTATTGCTGAACGTCCCTCCATTTACACCTAATGATATGGTTTATGGAGAACTGGGGCGTTTTCCGTTATATATTACTTCAGCAACGAGATGTATTCAGTTCTGGTTCAGACTACGCAGGCAACCACTGACAAGGTATTCCAGAAAAGCCTATGATATGCTTTTGATTTACAAAATAGAAACAAAAAGATGAAAAATTGGGTCACACATATTAAAACGCTGCTATGTTCAAACGGTTTTGGTATGTCTGGATGTTTGGAGAGGTAGGCGACGAGAAACGCTTTATACAGTTATTCAGAGAACGCCTACAGAACTGTTTTTGCCAACGTTGGTATGCTCATGTATCAGAGAGCAATCGGTTTGAATTATACTACTCATTTAAAAGCATCTTTGAACGTGAAAAGTAATTTTGAATTCATTAAGAACAGGCAATTTAAAACTGCCCTCGTGCGTTTTAGAATGGGAGTTTCGAGCATAAACAGCCATGTTTTCCGCTTTTCGGCAATAGATCAACCTGGTTGTCCCCTATGCCAGGCGGACGATGAGGACGAATTCCATGTTCTATTCGAATGCCAACAATATAGTGACCTACGAGCTAAATATTGCATTCAAAGTGCAGGGACCTATCTTTCCAAACGTGACCAATGCACAAGGATTTTGAGTAGTAGCCTTGATACTCAACTGAATTTGTCTAAATTCCTCTTTTTGGCTTTGAAACGCAGAGCAAGTTTTGCTTTATGAACACATTTTTCTGAGATTATTGCGGTTGATATGGGATTTCTGGCAATGTGTGAATGTTACGTTTGTTTGTCTCGTTTCCAATTAACAGTTGTTTGCCTTCTCTTCATTGTAA
>JAFLJL010015846.1:123620-126120 GCA_018398815.1 Conus ventricosus | reverse complement strand
TGGTTGGCTCTGACATTCTTTTGTTCATGGGGTGATTCTTCATCCTCTTGTGCATTCTAAGGTGGACACTGCAATTTAGAGTCATTGTGTTATTTCCCGAGAAGTGATTTTGTTTTTCTTCTTTCAAAACGTGACAGGTATGACATGTGCTTCTTTTTGCGTTTTTCAATATTTTGTCGGTGTGTCTGTCTGCTTTGCTGTTTGCGTCTCTGACTCTGTCTCTTATCTCTGTCAGTCTCTCTCTTTCTCTGTGTCTCTCATTCTGTCGCTGTCTCTGTCTGTCTGTCTCTGTCAGTCTCTCTGTCTCTCTCTCTGTCTCTGTCTCTATTTCTCTGTCTCTCTCTCCCTCCCTCCCTCTCTCTCTCTCTCTCTCTCTCTCTCTCTTCTCTCTCTCTCTCTCTCTCTCCTCCATCCATCCATTTTGTATAGAAACAAATGTGCCTTTTTTTTTAATTGTTTTGTCTTTGGCAGAGTAGCTTCCAGATTTAACAACGTCACATTTTCCTTGTTTATTTTTCTGTCCATTCGTTTCATGTGTTTATTCATCTTGTTTCACATTTATTACTTAGTTCATTGAACTTTTTTTTTAAAGAAAGACACAGTGTAATAGCTTTCTTGTGACGGTACATGCCGAAAATTGTGGAATGGACCTGACAGCTACGTGCACTCCGAGGCGAACACTGCAATTTAAAGAGACACTATGTTATTTCCCCAGAGGTGTTCCGGTTTTTCTTCTCTTTTTTTCGGTTTTAAGACGTGAGAGAGATTGAAATGGTGCTCGTTGTTTTCGTTAGAGATCCACCGTGTCTAGGGTACGGTTTTATGGAAGGCGGGATCCACTTTTCTTTTTCCCGCCGCTTTAATCTTACCTGGATTGAATCAGGTCGACCTGACAATTCACTGGTTTTTGTTTATCGTGTTGCAGAAGAAAAAATCAACAATAAAGAAAACTGCATCGCTGGAAAAGATTTCTTTTCTGAGCTCTAGCCTTAATAACGATTATCTTAATGGCTCAGTTGGTAGAGCGCCGGAATTGTGATCTTGGGGTTGCGAGTTCGAATCTCCGCCGGGTCGTTTCGGTACAGGGGGATTTTTCCCTCGGAGTTAACCTTGGTTCTGATTCCATTTCCCATACAGTCCTTCGAATTAGACTATGAACTGATGGTTCCGTGTGTGAACGCACGCATAAACTCTTGCGCTCACGTAAAATCCCATCGCCAACTTTCGGAAGAGAAGGCCTGTTTGGCCGTTGGTATGGATGACACGTTACACATAAGCATGCCCCCTGCGTAAGAAATGGAAAGAATGAAGGAAGTAAGGAAATTGAGTGAACAATATTGAATGATATTGACTGGATGACACGGGAAACGACTTAATGAAGCGCCAGCTGGCAGCTCTTCAGTCGGCACTACCCACGTAGGCAGCCCGTTGTGTAAACGAGTGTCGCTTGTAAAGCGATTAGAGCTTGGTCTCTAGCCGAGAATAGGTGCTATATAAGTATTCATAATTATAATATAATAATTGTGAGGAATATTTGTGGTCTATAGATGGAAAATGTTGAAACAGACACCGGATTGTTTGCGCTTTCTCCAACATTTTCGTCGCTGGTCCGCGATTTCGGTGATTTCGACAATCGTTTTCTTTGTTCTTGGCTGCGCAATCCTTTCAAAGATTTCAAAGGGGGATGACTGCCGGCGGAAACTGAAAGAAGACCAAAGACAGAACTACTTCGTTTTCGTTGCCTTTGATGTTTTTGTCTTGCCTGAATAAGGCCAGATCTATAGAAACGTGTTGTGTTTGTTTTGTAATGTGTTTATTCTTTCTTTTCGAGGCACAGTCATTCTGTCTTTGTTCTTGTTTCAGTTCACGATCCAGGATGCTGAGTTGAGCATAACTCGACGATTCCAGGATCGCGAAGGAAAACGAGTCACTTAGTATGATATAGAAGCTGTTATGGTTCGTACAAAGGGGGGGGGGGGTATACTGGTCAAAATGATCGATAAAAATTGATCTCGCAGCCCATCAACAACAGTCACAAGATCAACGGACGCGGCGCTCCATCACAGTCGCGCGCCAGCGAGCAATATTCGGGAGGATGGAGGGGAGAAAGTGCTCTCTTCCAGAGAAAAGATCATTCAGTTCAGACAACGATCTCTAGGTCATCACAATGCAAACGGTTTGTGTGGACAAGATTATGAATTGGTGAGTTCAGGGAAGAAAGGACCGCCTTAAGTCTGCGGGCTGTTTCGTACAATTCAAGTACAACCTTTAGAGAACTTGTGGGCAGATTTTGATTGGAAAGATATAGGGGGGGGAGGGAGAAAGGAAAAGAGAGAGAAGAGAGAGAGAGAGAGAGAGAGAGAGAGAGAGAGAGAGAGCGTGTGTGCGCGAGTGCGCGCACGTGGTGTGTTTGTGTGTGTGTGTGTGTGTGTGTGTGTGTGTGTGTGTTGTGTGTGTGTGTGGTGTGTGTGTGTGTGTGTGTGTGTGTGTGTGTGTGTGT
>JAFLJL010015846.1:105929-110929 GCA_018398815.1 Conus ventricosus | reverse complement strand
TAAAACACGCTCGCAAAGAAACAGTACCTATTAAGTACATTTAAAATAAAATTCAGTAGAAAACGATGCACTAGCAAAGGCACACAGGACACTGAAAGACCTAAAAAGGAACAGACTTCTGCCGCACTATTTTCTTTTGGCGGAATCTCATGCACCGCCCCGGCGGTTCGCAGGAAATAATTCATGTATCTGAATCAAGCGATGAAATAAAGGTAAGTGAATTTACTCTGTCTCTCACTGTTTTTTTTTCTAACATGCAATTTAATCTGGCGATCGTATCCCGTAAGTTTGCTGTACGACGAGAGATAGGTCAACACGAGGTCAGGACGTCAGCAAGTAGGTCGCGCTGAGTGTATCGTTGTATGTGTTTATGGTCTCTCAATTTGGTCAAAACTCTTTTCTTTTTTTTTTGTTCTTCGCCAAATTTTAAGTTTGAAATTGGTGTTTATGTGAATTGGATATCTTTTTTTATGTCATAGGTGTATTTCACCTATATATATGTTGACAAGTGATACATAAAGACGAAAAAAGATCCTCCAATACATTTCCTTCTGTTAATTAGTGTCAGCACAAGTGTACGGTTGGCTTCACTATGCATATAATTAAAAAAAAAAAAACATATGCACATGTGTTGCAGGAAGCTGAAGACATATGTGTTATCTGCAAGACCGGTTTTGATGATGTAACTCATAAAGTTACCCTGACTGAAAAGGGATGCATTAAAATAAATGCCACCAGCGACAGATTTAGAGATAAAGTGCATGCTGAGGCAGGAAACCACATCCATTCCCTGTGTAGACATCAGTACACAACAAAAACTATGTTTCATCAAGGGCAGCAGGGAATGCAAAAACAGGCATTATCACCTCGAAAAAGACGTGCCCACACAACTGCAAACGACTCCCTGTGTCATGAAAAGGTTCCTTTGTGCTTGTTCTGTAATCAGAAGGCCAAAAATTTGAAGAAAGGTGAAAGACCAGTGTGTACAATCTTGTTCCTGTCAGAACACTGCAGTGTAAAGAGTATTCTTCGATTTTGCAAAGAGAGAGGAGAGAGTGACAAATGGTCGAGGGATGTGAGAGGCAAGATTGAGTACATGCAGATCTCTGTGCCCATGATGTTGTTTACCACAACATCTGCTATTCCAACTTTAGAAATGGACAAGACATTCCACAGGTCTTTACAACTGGTGAACCAGCAGCCAAAAAAGTGCGCTTTGGCCGTCCAAGAAATACAGCTTGCCTTGAGGCTTTCCAGAGTGTTCTTGATTACTTAGACAGTGATGTTGAGCAGGTGACTGTGCCAGAACTTGTACAAGTGATGCAGAATAAACTGACATCTGCTGATACTGCGTACACACCAAAATATATGAAGCAGAAGTTGTTTGAACACTACGGAAATGGCGTTGTAATTGCTGAGAAAAGGGAACGGCAGATGTAGTCACTTTGAGAGACACAGCAAGTTCAATCTTACGTGACTTTCATAAACACCCCAAATCACTGGATGAAGATGCAGAGAAACAACAAACCATAAAAACAGCTGCAAACCTTATTCGAAGTGAAATCAAAGCTATTGTTTGCACAAAAGATTCTTACCCAAACATTACAGTTGAAGAACAGTGTACCTTCTTGCCATTGTCTCTCAGGACATTTCTTGCCAACATTTTCAAGGAAAAGGAAGTTTCAGTTAAAGCAACCGCAATCGGGCAAGCTATCATCCAGAACACCCGACCAAACACTATAATTGCTCCATTACAACTTGGACTGGGTATCCAAATGCATAAAGTCTTCAGATCCAGGTTTCTTGTAGATACATTAAATCATCTTGGATTTTCATCTTCATACACAGAGGTCAGAAAGTTTGAAATGGATGCAGCGCAACAGCAAGGCATAGATCTGCCACCAGTATCGAGAGGACACCATCCAGTTTGTAGCTGACAATGTCGACCATAACAGTGTCACCCTGGATGGTCTCAACACCCGATGACGTATTCTTCGTCCTTGATGGCGGTGATCTGCTTCATCGTTTAGCTTGGAGCAGAGGCTTTACATACAGTCAGGTTGTTCAAAGTTACGTGGAATTCGTCGTTCGGAACTACGGCAAACAAGCAAACAGTTGTCTTTGACGGATCGATTGTAGCCCTTCCATCAAGGACACAACTCACCTTCGCAAAAAGAGCGGGTGTAAAACGTCCTGTGATGTTGACTTCGATGGCGACATGCTGGTGTGTGACACAAAGGAAAGCTTCTTGGCCAATGAGAACAACAAACAGCGTTTCATTTACAGGCTCAGTGATGCACTGATAGAGAATGGCATCGGGGCACAGCATGCTGATGGAGATGCTGACTGTCTTATTGTCGACACAGTCCTCGCCCAGGCCAAGGAAAGGCCAGTTTCTCTTGTAGGACGAGACACAGACTTACTTGTACTACTTCTATTTCACTTCAAACCACAAGACTTTGACGTGTTCTTTGTGTCAGGAACCAGGATTTGGGACATCAGACGAGTCCAGACAGCACTGGGTCCGCTCGTCTGTAGTAACATTCTATTTTGCCACGCATTTGGGGGCTGTGACACGACCAGTAGCTTATTTTCCATTGGAAAGAAGGCTCCAGTTGAGAAACTGAAAAGAATCGTCTTTTCTTCGTCAACAAGCGGAAGTCTTTGCTAAAACATTTATGTCGCAGAAAGTCATCATCGAAGCCGGAGAAAAGGCTCTGGTGGTGGTGTATGGAGGAAAAGAAGACGACAAACTGAACAACCTGTGTTACATTAAGTACCTCCATCAGCTCTCCGGCTCCACTTCAGCCATTGAACCAAAGCGACTACCACCAACTGCCTCTGCCGCTCAGTTCCATTCTTTGAGGACTTACTTTCAGATTCAAGTGTGGATTAGACTACAGGATGAGAAGTCAGTCCCTTAAATCCAACAGAGTGGGGCTGGGATGTAGCTGACAACATCTTGGTCCCTGTCTACACAGATGCTGCTGCCGCACCCGAAGATCTTCTTCATGTGGTGAGGTGCAACTGTAAGACTGACTGTACATCTGTGAGGTGTTCCTGTCGACGACATGGACTGTTCTGTACAGCAGCATGTGGAGAATGTCGAGGTGAAAGCTGCATGAACTCACTCAGCATGCAAGAATGAACAAGTCCATGTGCAGGGTGAGCATTAATATCAGTATAGGTAGTGGGAGCTCTAGCTCTGGACCGATGTTATTTTCAACCAAGCTTGTGAATATCAACACCCACGCAAAACAGATAAATAAATATTGTTAATTTTCCTCAGTTAGAATCTAAAGTGAACATTGGTAGTAAAGAACAATAAAAACGCTCTTATTTTTGTTCAAGAAATTCCAAGTAGTATGTACTTTCTGCTCTCAAAGATTACCAAACTGTCGGAACTTTCGGTCACTGACCCAACACACCTTCTATGTTTGACCTTGCAAAAAATATATTTTCCGACATTACATTTTTCTACATTTTGGATATGTGAAAGGGCAATGTTTGAAGTATACAAAACACTAAAAATTATCTTTAATTGAATTTTTTCAAGGTTCGCCCGTTTTGGGCCGAAATCTGATCAGACTATAGCTCTGCCGCTATGACTCACTGTCCTCAAGACAGCAGAAAGAAGACACCATACACTGTCCGTCTGCTCAGTCTCTCCTTGTCAGCTGTTCGGGCGAACTCAAACCGACACCAAGTGGCCCATCAAGCTTATCACAGCGCATGTAAGGTGACGTGTCATGATTAGACGATCCAGGGGGTACAGGAGGAAAAGGGTGGTGGTGGTGGTGGTGGGGTGGGGGTGGGGGTAATCCTGTCCTTTTACTGGATTGTAAACGCCTTCAACAATTAGCAGGGACCAGGACCGACCTGCGACCTGGGAGCCTAGGGAGTATGGTGACCTACTCGCGGCAAAAGATGTATACATACATTTTTTTATATTCAACATTTTAAGTTTAAATGCATACAACAAACGTGCATTCTTTTTCTCCTTATATATGTATATCAAAGAAAATATTTTTCGTACACATTCATTGCTGATTCTTGAGACTTCAGATGGGTAGTGGGGGGAGTAGACGGGGAGGGGGGGGGTGCTCATGGTATCTTGTAACTTTGTCTTGGATTCATGGAATATTTACCATCGAAAGTTATAATGTAGTCATTCAGCGAGTATAGTCGTGTGGATAATGCCATGTAGTTCTTCAATAATGATAACAATAATAGTAATAATCATAGTAATAACAAGGATTATGGTAATAATAATAATATAATGATAATAGTAATAATAATAATATTATTATAATAATATAATGATAATAGTAATGATAATAATAATATTATAATAATATAATGATAATAATAATAATGATAATAATAATAATTATTATTATTATTATTATTATTATTATTAATAATAATAATATTATTATTATTATGATGATGATGATGATGATGATGATGATGATGATGATGATGATCATGATCATGATCATGATCATGATTATCATGATGATGATGATGATGATGTGATGATGACGATGACGATGACGATGATGATGATGATGATGATGTGATGATGATGATGATGTTCTTGGGCGTTGTTGGCTATGTACACGGAGCAAAGGACCAAACCCACGTGAGTTATTTGTTCAAGGTCGTCAGGCAGCAGCTATGATTTATATATTATTATACATATTTCTTCCTGTCCAGTTAGTGCTAGGGCCCAGGTAACGCCACCGCATCTGGATCTACAACGCTTCACCCAATGCGCCATTGGATTTGCAAAGAAAGTGCGAACTGCTGTGATGAAAATGTGTGGATGTGTTTGAAGAGATTGCTGCTGGGTGGAATCACTGAACATTCAGGGAATCTTCCTGACGCCAATCTGACAGCAACCTCACAGCCAGGCTCAGCATCCGTCTTTGGTTTTGGCACGATTGCCATGCCTCTGCTGACTGATTTTGGCACGATGCCATGCCTCTGCTTACAGA
>JAFLJL010015846.1:93429-98429 GCA_018398815.1 Conus ventricosus | reverse complement strand
TGTGTTAGTGGTCGTCACTTGTAAATGCGTGTGTTCAGGACTTGGGTTTTTTTCTTTACCATTTTTGTTGTCATTTTTGTAAATATTTAGAGCGCCCAAAGTTTATGTGGCGCTGTTAATGCTTCCGGCCTCTGGTAATGGAAAAGAGTTGTCCCGAGGGAGATGATTTGTTTTTTTTTTACTCAAGAGAGCCAACCCCCGGGGTGTTTGACATAAACGGTTGTGAACGTTTATTGGAAATATGTATGTAGACAAAGTGTCTGAACTGGGGAAATGTATTTAATACTATTTGAGGACAAAAATTAGCAAGCGCTCTGCCAGTGCCTGTCCTTGTTACCTCTGTAATGGATGTCTGCTTACGGGTTTTTGCTTTGCACCATTTTATATGGGAAACCATCTTTTGTGTGTTTTCCAGGACTTCTACACTTCTTCTTAAAGGATCTTGTTCTTGTTCTTCTACTTCTTCCTCTTGGTGGTTTTTTTTCCCCCTTCCCTCACCAGTGGCTGACCTACCTGGGTGCCGCTGCTGCTGGCGCTGACCTTGCATCTGTAGCGGGTCTCGCCGCCTTTCCGGTTTCTGCTGTTGCCGCCACCGGTACCGCAGCTGCTGCTGCGACCACGGCTTGACCCATCTACCTCCATCTTCTTTCTACGCCCGCATCATCCCTCCCCTTTCCTCTCCCAGTCTTCAGCCCTTCCTCCTCCTCGCCCTCTCCCGGGAACCTGCAAGGACTCCTCGCCCGGGGTCGGAACGAGGACGCACCTGCTGCCGTGCACCATCTTTGGGAGAGAGGACCTTCAGCCTGACCCCTGCATTTTTGTGTTGCGCCGGCGATCCCACTCTCTACCACTACAGCTTCGTGGGTCGCTGGTGTCACTGCCCTACCTGTTGTGTACAGGTGTTGGTCGGCCGCCACACTGTGTGCCTGACTGGAGTGTATTTCACCTTCACCATCGGACCTTCGTGGTCTCTTTGTGTGTAACTGTATCTCCTTGGAAGGAGAAAGGACGCTATCCTGCTGTGGTGTGCATCCGACGGACAGACGCGCTCTCCCTTCGCTGGACCCGCCCCAGGACTGTCTCACGGTTGAGGCTTTGGGGGATCGGTCCGTAAGTCTGGCATCCACGTTTTATTGCAGAGATAAAGGACAGGCGTTAAATCAGTTTTGTCAGCAGAGCGCTGTATCCTTCTATTATAGCTATGTTTGCCTGACATGAATGTTGTGTTGGGCATTTCCACATATACTTGCTTTCCAGGGTTGTCGCCGCTGTATGGTGCGTTTTTTTTTCTTGTGCAGGGTTCCAGTTTATCTATGTCGTCAAGTTTAACCATGCATTGTTTATCAATCTTTCTGTGATGAACTGTCCCTTCGTCTGTTAGCGTTTAAAAAAGGAGTGAAATTAATGTTGGATGTGTAGTTACAGCTCTTAGCAGTCGAACCTCCCCAGTATACTACCCCATTGCAAGGGTATTGCCCAAGACGCTCCCCTTTGTTTTGGCCTTGCTTATTTAATGATCTAGTGCTAAAATGTCTCCTTCCGAACCGTAACCTGTCTCATCCCCCAGGTTGTTGTCCTTGATTTGTATCTTGACAATCCCGATCATCCCTATTTTATTTTCGAGGGATCGTTTTTGGCAAGCATTCCTGTTTTTTTTTAAAGCTTGCTTGCCCTTCGATTGCATTTTGGGTCTACCCTACCTCCTGGGCCCACCCAGAATCCGGCCGGGGCGTGCATGTTAGTGGAGAGAGATTCGTTATTTTTGTGTGTGTGTGTGTTGCGTGTGTGTGAGGGTGTGTGTGCGTGGGTGTGTGTGTCCCTTCCATTTATTTACATCCCTTTTGAAGTTATAAATGTATACCCGTCCTTATATATGTATGTAAAACATGTTGTGAACATCTGTTTTTTTGTGACAGTAAAGTTTCAGTTTTTTTTTGTACTCGTATTTCCGTGTTTTAATTTGATGTTTGTGTGGTTAGCGCGATTGAGTTGGGATTGAGCATAGCGTTTCCCTTGAACAATTACCACGTGGACATCACCCCCGTGACACTCATGTTCAGGAAAGGGGACAGGTTTGATATATATCGTATGTTAAACCGCAGAGCATAATGTGCCTGTTTATTTTTTCTATGAACCTCGACAAATATTTGAGATACATCTTAAAATTTAGATTCATTTATCACAGAAATAGATATTTTAATCGCTGTGAGAACTCGGTGACAATAATCTCCTTTGCCTCATTAGACACGAGGCACTTGATAAATGAAGTTTTTATTTTCTCTTGCCAGGAACTAAGTAATGTTGGGCAAGAGTTCATTCCGCAAAAAATACCCCCAGACAACCATCCTTAAAAGCTAATTATGCTAATGACATCAAGGAATGAAACCCCTTGCAAAGCAGTTCGCATTATATTTGAGCAAAGCATTTAAATTCGGAGGTTTGTCGCAGCATAGGTTAATTTTTCGTCAGTGATTCTGGATTGTTATTTCTGTGTAGTATCATTTGAAAATTTAGCAAACTATTTGCGTGAAATTAATTAATGCTTCGAAAGTTTAAACCGTAAAAAACATTATTTTTGTCGCTGCGCTTTATTTGTTTGCTTCTTTGCTTTGGTTACAGAATATTGTTCTATCTTTTTTAACCCCCCCCCCCCCCCCCCCCCCTTCTGAGGGGCTATTGCCAAACAGAATAAAGATCTGAATCTGAATGGCTCTCTCTCTCTCTCTTTCTCTCTCTTTTCTCTCTCTCTCTCCTCTCTCCTTTTCTCTCTCTTCTCTCTCTCTCTCCCCTCTCTTTCTCTCTCTCCCCTCTCTGAATGTGTTAATGTGTGGGGTATGTTTTTTAAAGTATGTGTTTGTTCGCGCGCGCGCGCGCGTGCGGCGTGCGGGCGTGCGTGCGGTGCGTGCGTGCGTGCGTGCGTGGTGCGTTTCGTGCGTGTGGGGTGTGTGTGTGTGTTGTGTGGGTTGTACGTACGTGTGTGTGGTGTGCTCGTGCGTGCGTGTGTGAGTATGAGTGTGGTGTGCGTGCGTGCGTATGTGAGTATAAGTATGTGTGTGTGTGTGTTTGTGTGTGTGTTTTGTGTGTGTGTGTGTGTGTGTGTTGTGTTGTGTGTGTGTGTGTTGTGTGTGTGAGAGAGAGGGAGAGAGAGGAGAGAGAGAGAGAGAGAAAGAGAGAGAGGAGAGAGAGGAGAGAGAGAGAGATGAAATTTACTGTTGTTCTTCGTCAGCTTCTCTTCACTTGACTTTTTGTAGCGTGACAGAATGAAAACGATGAAGACTTTGAACTGGACTTTGCTCTTTTACAGAACCAAGTCGGACACATGCAAGACTGAGGAAAGCGGAGTTAAACCTTGGAAGCCATGACGGAATGCAAATCAACTTTTTTTGTGAGTAACGATAATATGTGTGTAAAAATGACAAAATGTTGTTGTTTTGTTCGGTTCATTTCATATGTGGTGTGGGTGTGGTGTGTGTGTGTGTGGTGGCGTGTGCGTTGCGCGGCGCGCGCGCGCGTGTGTGTGTGTGTGGTGTGGTGTGTGTGTGTGTGTGTGAGGTCTGTCTGTCTGTCTGTCTGTCTGTGAATGTGTGTGTTGCCTGTCTGTCTCTCTGTCTGTGAATGTGTGTGTGTGTGTGTGTGTGTGTTTGTGTGTGTGTGTGTGGTGTGTGTGAGTGAATGAGTGAGTGAGTGAGTGGTGCACGATCTTGTTTAAAATTTAGTTGATGTCCACTGTTCAATAACAACAAGTTTTTGATAGCGAAAATTTGTTTGACCTAAAGAAGAAGATACGTCAATGACAGAATCAGAGCAAGGATTTCAATCTACATGGGATGGTCCCATGCAAAGACGTGTTTATTGATGGAACGGATTTATATTTGATACGACATAGGAGATAAACTCTCTTTCCTGCTACAGTCATGCAGTGCTGTAGGTTTGCAAGAAAGACACTATTCTACCAATGGGCTGATAGACTGTTGATACACGGCGCTGAACACGCAGCTTAAAATGATCAAAGTCAAAATATTTTTAGATTTTTAAGTATCAACCGAAAGTTAGTGGACGTTGGTTTCGTAATGAATGAAGGGGAAAATGAAAACACACACCACACACACACCACACACACACACACACACACACACCACCACACACACAACACACCCACACCACATTGCATTTTTTTCCTGCACTATATTTCGTTCTGAATGCGTCAAGTTTCAGTCTATAAAATACTGAAACAAAGTTTCTGTTTCTGATACATATCACGAACCTGCAGGTGTTCAATGCCCTCAACCTGATCAAAGCTGAGAACATGGCTATTTCGAGCATTAACCGCAAATAGGGATGTTCTGGTTGTTTCTAAAACGTCCCAAGCCACTTGTTTTAAAACAAAATGCATTTTGGTGGTAAGGCAAACGTGTCGAGAGCCCACGTTTTATTTGATTGTGTGGGTCTTAAGGCATTTACCATGTTTATTAGCATGACAGTGACTGATGTTTTTTTGATATTGATTTTGCTTTCCAAAGTTACCTTTTGTTTAATATGTAGTCCCGTTAGATATTTGCTATAATGTTATAAGTAGTAAATATTCCATGTTTTGCGTTTCACTTCCATACACTTATGCATCACACACATACCCTTCTTCTCTCTCTCTCTCTCTCTCCTTTTCTCTCTTCTCTCTCTCTCTTTTCTCTCTTCTCTCTCTCTCTCTCTCTCTCGTCTATATCACACAATTTTGTGAAAAGACGTAAAAATGAAAGATACTATACTACACACAACACACAAGAAAAAAATTACTGTTGAACTCAGGGTTTAAATAATCCCAAAAAAAGACTTTTGTTGACGCTAAACAAATTTTCTGGCTGAGAATGCGATAAACACGTGTGGCAAGTTCACAGAAATAGGGAAAGGCAGAGGGTTGGATGGGGAAAAATGAGGGGGAGGGAAAGGGAAAAGGGGAAACGGAGGATGTAGATTTTGCTTGAATTTTAAGTTAGGCAATTGGG
>JAFLJL010015846.1:79586-82086 GCA_018398815.1 Conus ventricosus | reverse complement strand
TTGTTGAAGCACCGTGGAGGGAGAGCCAGGTTGATTGTTGAAGCACCATGGGGGGAGAGCCAGGTTGATTGTTGAAGCACCATAGGGGGAGAGCCAGGTTGATTGTTGAAGCACCATGGGGGAAGAGCCAGGTTGATTGTTGAAGCACCATGGGGGGAGAGCCAGGTTGATTGTTGAAGCATCATGGGGGGAGAGCCAGGTTGATTGTTGAAGCACCATGGGGGAGAGCCAGGTTGATTGTTGAAGCACCATGGGGGGAGAGCCAGGTTGATTGTTGAAGCACCATAGGGGGAGTGGGTGTGGTGCGGACCTGACTGCGATTGCCTATAGTGTTGAGTAATACGGCATCAATGTCGCCTATATCTCTATGACACCTGAAGGTTCAGAGGGTTACAGAAGAACTGGACTCTGAACGACCATGCCCTGGTCACTGCTGGGCGCCTGGTGATCTGGGCTTGTCTTCCAGTGCACCCAATGGTGTCAGATGTTCAGCCATGAACATTCCTCTTTTCTTTTCCTTCGGGATTTTCTTCGTTTTAAAAACTTCAACGATGACGTTTCTCGTTGTGACCTGGCCCGTTTTGACCGTCTCTGAACCTGCTAGTTCTAGGAGCAACGCTGATGTGCTCTCCTAATCAAGTTTCTACATGCAGTATTTCACCTAGTAGCTTCATCACCTCCTCCTCCTCCTTTAATTTTGTGCTTTCGTTTTTGAAGCTTCTCTCAAATTGATTATCTTACTATTTTCTTTCCTCATATAGAGTTCAAGGATCTAATGTTTTCCTTGTCTCCTTCAGTGTCCTTGTCCCTTCACTCCTCATCCTTCTATTTTTTGCACACACATACTCATAAGCAAGTATCTCTCTTTCCCATCTGAAAAAAGTGCGAGGAGATGTCAATTAATTTTATTTTTCAAAATGTTTGATGCAAAGGCTAAGCTCTGATATAAATGCATAAATGTCGCTGTCAGCTGCTGAAGACTAACATCTATCTGCTATAGACAAAAAAGGTTCAGCTTGTTTTTTTTCTCTGAAGTTTGAAGTTTGAATAGGTTAGAACACATTTTGAACGTTTCTTTACGGTTAGATTAACTGTAATTAGGTATTCCAACAAAGATACCATGCAAATGGTTTAATGAGGATCGAAGGAGATTTCTTTTATTTGTAAATTATAGACAAACATGATAAGGTTTTGCTGCATATTAGTACAAATAGACCGAAACAGAATCGCCTGTCTACCGTATGGGCAGCTATTTAGATTAGATAGAAACTGGACATTATTCTGGCTTCCAAATTTAGAGAAAAAAAATTATTTGAAGCCGGCTTTCACGTGGTTTTGCTGCAGATTAGTACAAATAGACTGAAACAGAATCGCCTGTCTACCGTATGGGCAGCTATTTAGATTACATAGAAACTGGACATTATTCTGGCTTCCAAATTTAGAGAAAAAAATTATTTGAAGCCGGCTTTCACGTGGTTTTGTTAAAACCAGATGGAAATGTGAAGGCGTTGATGGAAAGTATCAAAGATTAACACCTAGGTTCATTTCTCCAAAAACAGCGATTTCTCCAAAAACAGACTGCCATTAAAGATCAAAGCAAATCTTCTTATTTTAGATAGTATGAAGTATTCTTCGAACATGAAATGTACATAAACTATGCTGAGACATAGTCTTTCAATGTGGGATTGTGCTTCCATTAAACGATAGTAGTCACAGATGCGGTGAAAAGGTCTTTTTTCAAAACACTGATTTGTCAGACGAACTGGTAACGGGTACAATTTCTTACTGAAGTGTCTATGTTTTCAGACCTACGTGAAAAAAAATTCCTTTTTTTGTTTTCGAGTACCTTGTTGAGATCAAGCATT
The DNA here is from genome assembly GCA_018398815.1 of Conus ventricosus. Lineage (NCBI taxonomy): Eukaryota > Metazoa > Mollusca > Gastropoda > Neogastropoda > Conidae > Conus > Conus ventricosus. Next base: position 80,221 of record JAFLJL010015846.1, on the reverse strand, counting down.
TTAAAGCGTAACGAACAGGTAACGACATACATCTTCACACAATGAAAAGAAGAAATCCTTGTTTACAGTTAACGCATTGAATGAGAAATATGAGTCAGCATGTTCACTAGATTTTCTCATATACGATATACGTATAATGACTACAGTTCCCACCCTACTAATCCACACATCCCTCTCCTTGTTTCCCATGTTGAATTGTGGAGCATGGCCAGTGTTCGAAGAAATGATTCGTTCTCTCTCATCTGACAATACTATACAACATTGTCTTACAATATTTTCAGCACATGATATTATGCCTTTTAAATACTTCTGGAAGTAGCACAGCAGTCTTCATTTCAGCAATCGTCAGATTCATTTGATAATCTCTACAAGAGGTCAATTATCACTCAGCATGTGATAAGAGAGACGAAAACTGTTTGTCTATTTGCGAATATCTCTAACTTCATTTTGACAGCTCAGGTATTAGTTCCACTTCAAATATTTGTGTTTTACTCTCCACTGAACTAGCACCAGAACTGAACCTATCTTTACTACACACCTAGCAGGCAGCTCGCAATGATGACAATACAAACTCTGAACAGAAGAGCAGGCAATGGTTTATATTTCTCTCCACACCTTCCATCTGTCTTACAATC
>JAFLJL010015846.1:72086-77086 GCA_018398815.1 Conus ventricosus | reverse complement strand
ATATATATATATATATATATATATATATAAATCAGAAAACCTACAAGCTTGTTCCATGCTAAATAAAACGCTATCCTCAGGGTATACAATTTGGGCACGCCACTGGTGTTATATATTGTTGACCTTAAGGATCATACATACAAACCATATAAAAAACCTAATGACACACCTGTCTACGTAGACATCAATAGTAACCATCCACCCTCCATCTTAAAAACCATACCTAATGGTATAAACAAAAGATTATCTAAACTGTCATGCAATGAGAAAGAATTTAACAGTGCAGCAGCTGAATACTAAGTGGCGCTAAAAAAAAGTGGCTACAACTACAAATTACAATATAACCCAGATAACAACATGAACAGCAACAGGAAAAACAGGAAAAAAAATTATATGGTATAACCCTCCATATGATGGAAGAACAAAAACTAACGTAGGAAAAGAATTCCTCAGAATCCTTAAAACATCATTCCCAAAAGAACATGTACTATCTAAAATATTCAACAAAAATACCGTCAAGCTATCATACTCGCGTATGCCCAACCTTAAAAATATAATTGATTCTTCCAATAAAACCTAAAACAACACAACCAAAGAGGGTGATGAAAGGATATCTTGTAATTGCACAAAAAAAGACCAGTGCCCTCTGAACAATAAATGTCTCTACAACAACATTGTGTACCAAGCTACGGTAACAACAGACAGTGATAAAGAAACATACATAGGGATCACGGCAAACCATTTTAAAACCAGATATGCAAACCATAAACAGTCTTTCAAAATGAAAAATATAAAAACCAAACAGAATTAAGTAAATATATTTGGAAGCTTAAAAATAAGAAAATAGATTACAACATATCATGGAAAATTATAAAAAGAGCAACACCATACAACAACATTTCTAAAAAATGCAACTTATGTACTACAGAAAAGTGGCTGATATTATGTAAACCCCACCTAGCATCCCTGAACTCTAAAGTAGAAATGATAAACAATTGCAGGCATAAATGGAAATCTTTGTCAATGCACCATTCCGTGGCACGTCCCCCCTGAACGCGCCCCAAAAAAGAAAAACCGGCAGGCCACGTGCCACACGCACAGAGCTCACACGCCCACACACCACAATATATAACACTGGTGGCGTGCCCAAATTGTATACCCTGAGGAGAGCGTTTTATTTAGCTTGAAACAAGCTTGTAGGTTTTTAATTTTTCCATTTTAAAATTCTATTTTAAACTGGTATATATATATATATATTATATATATATATATATATATATATATATATATATATATATATATGAAAAACTAGAGGGGGATAAGCATTCATATCTTAATGGGGTGAATGGGGAATAATAAAAGCTTCTCAAAAGGAGCCTTCACCAAGCTTATAGTCTCCAAGGGGGAGACAATCTCCAATGGGGAGGAAACTCACTTAATATATAACACCTGGTCAGATACCGGTATTTCGAAACCTGATTGTTTCGCCTCAGTGACCATGGACAGTACGTATTCCTTGGAATAGTTTATTGTAATTTAGTCCCTTGCGGATTCATTCTAAGAACTGGCCCTCAGCACTTGTGTCTTAAGAGGTTATCTTTTTATATTTTCTACCTTTCACAAGAAAATGTAGCTTGTTTAGCTCTTTCATGATTTTCTTTTGCTTCTTAGGTGGCACCTTTGGTTGGTTTTTTGAAACCTCAACAAACATACTAAGGTATTGCACACCAGCCTTTTCTGGGATAGCATTCTTCTTTAAAACCGAAAAGGCAGAGAAGTGAAGTTACCACTTTCCGCGGTCACTGAGGAGAAACAATAAGGTTTCGAAACACCGGTATGTGACCAGCTGTTATATGTTAAGAGAGTTTCCTCCCATTGCAGAATGTTTCCCCCTTGGAGACTATAAGCTTGCCGAAGGCTCATTTTGAGAAGCATTTATTATTCCCTATTCACCCACTCAATCACATACTGTTAGGCAGAATTATCTACCACTGCAGATGTGAATGCTTATTCCCTCTATTTCTTCAATCTAAGACATAAGAACAAGCTTTGCTTATAATTGAGCGCTCGAGCGTTTGGGTGTTTGTGAGCATGTACACATTGACGTGAGCTCAGAACAATAATGGTTCTCGTGCGTGGTCTCCTTTTCTTCATCCCCCATGAAACAGGCACCTGGTGGAAGTTTTTCTTTTGCTGCTTTTCCGAACGTGGAATCCCCCCCCCCCCCCCCCCCCCCCTGCACGCGCTCTCTTTTTCTCTCTCTCTCTCTCGCTCTCGCTCTCTCACGTTGCAAATGTCAAGATCGTGGTCTGTGGTGGCAATCAAAATTATGGTCAACCTATTGTCAATCCGCACCCTTCATTCCCATCCAAATTTTATGTTTTCCATTGATGAAATGTTTTATACTCAACGCTTTATTTTAAAGTTAAAACATTTTAATTCAGGTGCCTTTTCCCTACTGTATACATTCGTGATTCGTGTTCCAGATCTGAGGGTCGAGAATGCGAGCTTTTTACTGTCACAGTCTGTACCCCCTGACGAAGGCAAATAAAGCCGAAAATTTGGGATATTTTAATCTTGTTTGTTTGGATTTTTATCTAATTTGACTGTTTATATATATATATATATATATATGTATATGTGTGTGTGTGTTTGTGTGTGTGTGTGTGTGCACATGTAGTGTCTGTGTCTGTGTCGTTGTAAATGTATTATGTGTGTGTGTTTGTGTGTCAGTGTCTGTGTATTCCTGTAGGCCTAAGTGTATTTCTGTATGTGTGATTGTTTGTAAAAGCACTTATTTTCCCCGAATGTCTTCTGTTTATTTATCAGTTTCTGGATTTTTGTCCATGAGACCTTGCACACACACATACACATACACGCACACACACACACACAACACACACACACACACACACACACACACACACACACACACACACACACTCACACACACACACACACACACACACACACACACACACACACACACACACACACAAGGATTTGAAATTTCAGCACTTTCGTGCACACTACCCACATTACCATGACACGTGCACACTACTCACATTACCATGACACGTGCACACTACCCACATTACCATGACACGTGCACACTGCTCACATTGCCATGACACGTGCACACTACCCACATTACCATGACACGTGCACACTAGAGAACAGGGAAACCTTCATTCTGGCTCACTTGCTCCTCCACCGAGTTTTTGGGCGAAAGTGGCCTAAAAGCCGCCTTTTCCTGTTCTCTGACAAGTAAGACGTCAATAACCAAAAAATAACGATTATCTACAAACAAACATACTGTGTAGGGTTATCCGTTTTCAATACTAATTTACTAAACTTTTCAGATTTCAGTTTTTGCTTAATCCTGTGTTTTTCCTGATCGTTTTCAATAACATCATTTTCACGCAAACATTCTTCAAATGAGTCTCTGTCTTTCATGTGAAATAACACTACAGTCTTTAACTGTTCTCTAAAGTCTTTTAAAACTGAGTTATATTTCTGACATAAAATCCACACACTTATCCGAGCATGTCTTCCGCTGAAAGCTAGTTTTGACAAAGTGTTTCTCTTTTTAACTATGTCTCTTTCTGCCGAACAGTCATCTATAATAAATAGTGTCTGCGTTCCTTCAAACAGTCTATAAAACTGTTCTAAACACTCACTCAGTTTATTGCTGGGATCAACTAAATATATGTCATCATCTGTCCATATAAACCTTCTATCATGATATGCTTTGTTCCATTTAAGTGTTGGACAGAAAACCACAATATGATTAAAATTATAACGATAAACTGTTTGTAACAGGTCGAGGATAAATATTGTTTTTCCACAACCAGTCTGCCCACAAATCAATGAGCAATGAGGAGTTTTTGTCATAAAGTTTAACTGCTCCATAGTTTTATAACAGAATTTAATCTAATCCAGTTATTATTTTTATCATACTCTCCGTCAAAACTTGTTCAGTATAATAAAACCCTACGAGGCCTAAATGTGTAAGATTAATCCAATTAAGTTCTGTAAGATTGTTTCTATTTAAGTCAACATTGATTTTGTTGCTTGTTGTTATGATCTTAATATCCTCGCCATTGTGAAGAACGACGATGGTAACGTTAAGACGTTTAACGTCTAAGTTTTGCCAGCTAATATTAATTCCTTTTATAAGGTCATCACTAACGCCCACAACCCCATCCCTCTCCACATCTTTAAAGACAGAAATTTCAAATATCATTGTGAACGTGTCTCCTAATTTTCTGCTTGGAAAGAACTGTAATTTTGTAGAAGCTTTTTTTACAACTGTTTCTTTTCTGTGGAGGATGTACTGCTTTTTCCCATACGGCGTTATTTCAATTTCTTTCCGACTATTGTCGTCCGGCATAAGACTTACATGTAAAGGGCCAGAGTTGAATGCTTTTCTGAAACTTTTTTGACGGCTAAAATATGTAAATGGGCTTATGAATTCAAATTTTATTTCCCATTCTAAATATGGTTCTAAGTGCCATTTGAGGTCAGGCTTTCGAACTATTTTATATTCATACTGGCCAACATTATTTGCTTCTAGATTGCGCAGCTGTTCTAGTTTAGGAAACTTTTTGGTGTCGCCAACCTCTTTGCGTTTATAATCACCATCTTTAGTGTACTCAAAACCATACAAAGCGCCTATCTCACCGTTCTGTTCAAAGTCCGCAACATCTGCAAGGTCTTTTAATTCTAAAGTTATACACCTTACAGGCGCTAATGTAACTCCGGATTCTTCTGGCCCACGCGACATTTTTAGTACAGTTTATTATTTTATTTCCAAAACAATGTGTAGGTTATCGCATTTCACAACTTTCCCTGCTTTGTCTGCAATTTTTATATTAAATGATCAACCCTCCCACAAACTAATCTTTTAAACTGTAAATTAGGAATTGTTAATTTCATAATCGCAATATGCAGCTTTCCACGCCGGTAAAGCTCTTCAACATTGAGGCCTTCACATATAT
>JAFLJL010015846.1:0-70000 GCA_018398815.1 Conus ventricosus | reverse complement strand
ACGCGCGTGCACACACACACACACATACACACACAAACACACACACACACAAACACACACACACACATGCAGCCACACACGCATGCACGCACGCACGCACGCACGCACGCACGCACGCACGCACACAAACACACACACACACACACACACCATCCCCTCCGATTTCTGATCCTCCTTGGCAACGAGCGCCTGGAGAGCTTCCAGCCTGATGGACCCGGATTCGCGGACGGCTATCCGCCATGATCTCTTCCCATCATGCTCCGCGTCGTGTCACGTGGCCTGTGAAATTGACCGTGATCGATCTGTGTCTGTCTGTTCGCGGACTGATTTAATGTAACCCGAGTGAGTCGTCAATTTGTCGGTTCGCTGATGATGGGAGGGGGGATTACGGCCTTGTCGGTTTGGTCATGATGGCGCTGGGGTTATCGATTTTTTTCAGTGCTTAAGTGATCGTCAAGGACGATGGTTGATTTATCGATTTTGGTGAGAAAAGGAAAGAGATTATCGAATTTTTTTTTTTTTGGTTCAAGGGTAATAGGGAGATCATGATCGATGTACGGGTTTAGCGGGATGCTTTGACATTATGAATGTATTGGTTGAAAGGGGGGTTATTGATTTGTCAGTTAAAACATCATGCACGATGATGATCGATGTATAGGTTGGCAGGACTGGCAGTAAAATAATCGACTTCACACGTTCACATCATGATGAGAGATTAGTGTCTACTTATCGGTAAGGTGATGATAAACAGGATATTAGAAAGACAGAGAGATGGAGAAAGAAAGAGAGAGGAGAGCGAGAGAGAGAGAGAGAGAGAGAGAGAGAGAGAGAGAGGAGAGAAAGAGAGTAAGTAGGTATGTAGGTAGGTAGGTAGGCAGGCAGGCAGGCAGCAGGCAGGCAGGCAGGTAGGTAGGCAGGCAGGCGCTAGCTAGCTAGCTAGCTTTAACTATCGACGGGTTGATTGATAGATAGACAGTCAGCCAGACAGACCGAAAATAAACAGACAGACAGACAAACAATTACAAAAAACAACAGAGAGAATCTCTCTCTCTCTCTCTCTCCTCTCTCTCCTTCTCTCTCTCACTTTCCCCTCTCTCTCTCTCTCTCTCTCTCTGTATAGATGGTAATAGATAGTTTCATACATTGATGGAGAGAGACTCAAGCACACAGTGTAAATGATACGTGCTGCACACGACATTTCGGTGATTTCGGTCATTAGTTTTACTTTGTTCTTGAGGACTGCGCAATCCTTTCTAGATTTCAATGGGGGATGACTGCCGGCGGAAATGAAGAAGACCAAGACTGAACTACTTCGTTTTCGTTGCTTTGATGTTGTTTGTCTTGCCTGAATTAAGGCAGATCTATTGAATACGTGTGGTGTTTGTTTTGTAATGTGTTTTGTCTTTCTTTTCGAGAGGGCACAGCATTCTGTCTTTGTTCTTGTTTCTGTTCTACGATCCGGTTGATCGAGTGGCATACTCGACGATTCCAGGATCGCGTAAGGAAACGAGTCTCTTAGTATGTTATAGAAATAGCTGTTTTGGTTCGTACAATGGGAGGGGGGGGTGTTTGGGGGGGGGGTTATACTTGGATCATAATGATCGATAAAAATTCGATAATCTCGGCAGCCCATCAACATCAGTCACAAGTATCAACTCGGACGCGGCGCTCCATCATCAGTCGCGCGCCCAGCGAGCAATATTCGGGGAGGATGGTCGCGGGAGACAAGTGCTCTCTTCCGAGATAAGATCATTCAGTTAAGACATCGATATTTGGTCATCACAATTGCATACGGTTTGTGTGGAACATGTTTATGGAATTGCGTGTAGTTCAGGGAAGAAAGGACCGCCTTAAGTCTGCGGGTAACTGGTTTCGTAACATATTCAAGTACAACCTTTTGAGTACTTGTGGGCAGATTTTGATTGGAAAGATATAGGGGGGGGAGGGAGGAAAGGAAAGTGTGAGTGAGAGATGAGAGTGAGAGAGAAGAGACCGAGAGAGACGAGAGCGTGTGTGCGCGAAGTGCGCGCACAGTGGTGTGTTTGTGTGTGGTGTGTGTGTGTGTGTGCTGTGGTGTGTGTGTGTGTGTGTGAGTTTGTGTGTGTGTGTGTGTGTGTGAGTGTGTGTTGTGTGTGTTGTATGTGTGTGTGTGTGTGTGTGTGTGTGTGTGTGTGTGTGTGTGTGTGTGTGTGTCGTGTGTGTGTTTTTCTGTAGAGATTGTAAGTAGTATCATCGCTACAGTGTCTTTAAAAACAAATGGATTGGTTGTGTGGATCTCTTGTTTGAGAAGAGTATTGCTTTAATTATTGGTGTGCTTTTCATGGACTAGCGCGCTGTACTTTTTTTTTTCAAATGCTGTTCGGATGATGCAGCAGTTTTTGGTTGTGTATTGTAAATTATGGGGGTGCCGACCTGTCTGTTGTAAGAAGCACAACGCAAGCAATGACGCTTGAAGTCAGAAGCATTTCATTTCATCCTATCGCCTACGTGTCCCACTGGGTCAGGTAAAGCAAGTTTCGTTGCATAGATAATCTTTATTTATCATCTCGTTTTTCAAAAAACAGTATTCAGTGAGAAAAAAAAAGGATGATTTATTTTGGCCCTTCACGCCATGCTGAAGGGGTGACATTGGATTCGATCGTTTACCTCGTCCGTGTCCCGGGAGAGTCCGTCGAAGTTTTCGGTACAGTGCGAATTGATGGAGAACGATGGTAGGGATGGGGCGTGTTGGGTACATTCTTGAGATGAAAAGTCCTTCGTGTTGGCCACACACGCTAAGCAATTCGTGTTTTCAGGGGACGGCCCCCATAGTCAGTCGGTGTTTGCGATTGGGCAGATTACAACAGGCACACCACTCTGAACACCGCCGTAATGACGCAGGCAGCGGTGTAGACGTCTCCTGAGATAGTCGCTCGGTGGGATTTAATAGTTAATTGCTCCCTTGTGGATTGCGGGAGAGTTGCGGTCTGTATAATTAACCCACCCAGGGGGGAACACACTTGGGTGTGTTGGTTGTGTGTTTCGCAAACCGGTATGAGATCGTGGGAGTCACACCACTGAGAAGGCAGGGGAGGGGGGGTGGGTAGGGGGTGGTGAAGGAGGGAGGGAACTTACCGTGAGAAGGGGTGGGTGGGGGACGTGGGGTGTGTTGGAGGCAGAGAGGTAGCAGGAAGAATGAGAACTGCAGGATAAAAGTCATGTTTAGAAACCACAACAGAAAACTAATGAAATGGAGGAGGCGTCGTCAGGATGACCGGGCGCCCATGTCATCGGTTCCTCTAATCCTTAGTGGACCTTCCAGCGTCATGGCCGGAGCCCATTTCATGTGTTCAATAATCCTTAGTGGACCTTCCATCAGTCAGGATGACCCGGCGGCCCCCCAGTTCTATCTGGCTCCGCTTCCATAGTGGTCCATTCACCCGTCAGGATGGCCGGCGCCCATTCATCTGTCGCCTAATCATAGTGGTCCTTCACATCCGTCCGGATGGCCGGCGCACACCAATTCATCTGTCTCCACAATCCTTATGTTGGACCACTTCCATCGTCAGGATTGGCCCGGCCTGCCCTATTTCATCTGTTCTCCCTTAATCCTTTAGTGGATACCCTACATCGGCTGGATGGCACGGCGCCACCACATTCATCCGGTATCCTTATCCATTAGTGGACATTCCACCACACTTCTTCTATTGTCAGTGGTCAACGGATTTCCCAGAGGGTTTTTAATTTCTTTTTTTTTCCACCATATATGGGGTCTTGGATTGTGGCTACTGGACCCCGACTGCCAGATCTCTTTCCAGTCTTCCTGTGTTCGTGTCACGTTCCTGTGTGATGGCCATGATCGATACTTCGTCCGTGGGAGGAGGTGGGGTTGGGGCGGTGGGGTAAGATGGGGAGGGAGGTGGATGGGGAGTGGGAGGGCTGGGGGGGGGGGGAAGTCGGCGTCATGTAGTTCGACCTAGGAGGCTGATCGATTTCTTAGTTTGGAGCGGGGGCCCGAGGGGGAGGAAGGGGGCGTGGGGGGGACAGCAAGCGGAGATGGCTGTCTTGTTCAGTTAGCGGATAATTGATTGAGATGGGTTTGACTATGTGTGTCCCGGTGATCGATCATCAGATTTGGCCCCTGGCTGCTATCTGTCTCTGTCTCTGTCTGTCTGTCTGTCTGGTCTGGCTGTCTGTCTGTCTGTCTACTATCTCTCTCTCTCTCTTCTCTTCTCTCTCTCCCTCTCTCTCATCTCTCTCTCTCTCTATCTCTCTCTCTCTCCTCTCTCTCTCTCTCTCTCCATTCTTGATTACACTCGCTCTCGCTTCTGTCGGTCTGTCTTGTCTCTCTCTCTCTCTCGCTCTCTCGCTCCTCTCTCATCTTCTCTCTCTCACTCTCTCTCTTTCCCATTGTTAATTCTCCCTCCCCACCTCTCTCTCTCTTCACGCTCACCTACACACGCACGCGCGGCAGCGCACTGCCACGCACGCACCGCACGCCACGCTACGCACGCACGCACCGCACCATCACACACCACCACACACACAACACACACACTCACGCACGCACGCACGCACCGCACGCACGCACACAAGCCACACACACTCACACACACACCACTCACACACACACAAGCACACCATCACACACACAACACAACTACACAAACACACACAACGGAAACCGTCCAAACAAAACAAGGAGCACTAACTGGATATGAGATTCCTCGCATCATGAAAACCTTCTTTGCTAGTGAAGGCATTTTGTTGTTTGGTGTTGTTTGTTGGTTGTTGTTGTTGTTGTTGTTGTACAGTAACGCACCTCCGACCCCTCCCTCCCCTTTTTCTCCACTTACCTTCCCCATCGCCAAAGCTACCTGCCCCGCCACACCACTCCCCCGCCTCCATTTTCTTTCATCTACCATCTTCCAGTCATCCTTCCTACTGACGATCATTCTTCCCCCCCCCCCCCCCCCCCCCCCCCCCGTGGCAACGTCACAATCGTCTCTCTTCTACAGCACTTTATTATGGGGAATGGAATTCTGTTTTCTCCTGTGTCACCAGGTTAGACAGTTCCGGTGTGGGTTATTGTAGCTTATAATGGGACGTTGCCATTGTTTGTATCACGACTCGCCAATGTCTCTTGTCTGATTATCACTCCTTCCTGCGTATGTCACGTCGTGACATTCATGCGCGATCTAAAGTCATGAAGTGGCGGGCGGGCCTAGAGGGGCCTTGGATATTAGGGCTAATCCCGTCCGTCTTTCTCTCTATCTCTCTCTCTCTTCTCTTCTCTCTATAGCTCTCTCTCTCTCCTCTCTCTCTCTCTGTTTGTTTTGGTTTTAGTTGTGTTTTTTTGTTTGTTTGTTTGTTTGTTTGTTTAGTTTTATTTTCACACGTGTTTTTAAGGGCTTGTGTGTTATTAATAATGTGGAGATCAGAGTTTTGTTTTCTGTTTTTTTTTTTTTTTTGTTTGGTCTCGTCATATCTATTTGTTTGTCTCGGTCAGTTTGATCAACGTTACTGTCTGGAAGAAAGATTAAAGTCTGGGTGGTTGTTGGAATATGAGGGCTTAGGGGGGGGCATGGCAGAGGTTTGGGAGGAGGGGGGGGGAGGGGAAGAATAATAATGAAGAAAAATCGAAAAAAAAAGAAATGGAGAAGGAGGAAAGGCGACCCAGAATCAGAAAGTGTACACGCTGATGATAAGAAATGCCGAACTGAAAATAAGGTAGCAGGACAAATAAATGCAGGGCACAAAACACAGTGATTGAATGAATGGTGAAACGAATGTAATTTAGAAATGATGTGCTGGGAAGAAGCAGGACAGCAAATGCTACGGAAATTCGTAGGAATAGAAAAAAAGGGGAGGTAAAAAGGCAGTAGAAGAAGAGACAAATTGTATAGAGAATAAACGTAAACCGTACACCATGGAACGATGGGAGGAATAATGAAAGAAGGAAACACAACGTTACTCTCCTCAATGTTCACACTAGGGATAGATCATCGCGACACACACTCACACACCTCACACACCATCACAACACTCACTCACTCACAAACACAAACACACACATCACTCACACACACCACACCGACACATGAGACAGACAGATCCGACAGACGTCAGACAGATGGACAGCTAGATCGCCAGCCCTGGCCTTGGTGCTGAGTGGATTTGGCTCGGATGTCTTCCACATCAATGTGGACATTTTCACACGTACATAACGAGATCACCGGTCACCATGGAGCCGGTCGCCTTCATGACAGGAGGGAGATTCTAGATCTGTTGCAGTAATTATCACAGTTCGCAGGCTGACCCCGTGGGGGCACGCCTCTTTCGTTTATCAAAGACTTCTGGGGTATACGGGTATTGAATAAAATGTGTTTGCCTTCCAGTTCCAGAAACTGACTCCCCAAGACCGATGACGACGGTAGGTGGTGACCTTGACCCGTGTGACACCCGGGGACAAGGTGATAAAACCGTACTGGTCTACTGATGTGTAGGATGGAACGCGCGAAACTTCAGCGAGTTTAATACACGTTGTGGAAGGTTTTTTGCAAGCAGAGATCTTTCGTAGACACAGTAGGCAGATACAGAAGGGAGAATGGTGGCTTGGCGGGATGGTGGCGGGGTGGGGGGGTGGCGGGGGGGGTAGTAGGATTTAGGGTGTTGATTGATGATTTCAATTGGTGAAATAGTGGGGCTGGCAAAACTGGCTAAACTCGGTAGCAGATGTTGGACCATTATGATGATGTTGTTGATGTGGATGTGATGATGTTGCGGTTTTTTGTTGTTGTTTTTTCCGTGGGAATCAGCATTGGTTTGGTCTCCATTCACACGATATCAGACTTTCGAATGTGGCTACCAATAGCGAGGGGTTTCGTGTAACGATTACGACAACACGCAACACAACCGGTCTTGTGCGCGCGCGTGAAATCCCATTCACTATCCATTGGGGCTAGGAGCAGACCCCCGTAGGCAGTTAGGTATGGTTGACAGTACGCTGATTATGGTACTCTCTGCTTGGTACTGATCAGGATAAATTTTCCAGACTGGAAGATGCGATTTCACAGTGATCAAAGCATGTTTCTGCATTATGGCGTGTACGACGTCACTAGAAATTCCAGGGGCTTTATCGGTATTAAAATTCACCACATACATCTTCCGTACTCCCCATGTTTCTACTTTTTCATCAACACCGTATCTGAAGGCCCTCAAGGTTCGGATCAGATATAGCTTCTGACGAACACTGGCCACACGGTTGATTATTGCAGCACCAAGCCCATTAGCAGGAGCTACAGAGAACGCAGCCAGTTAAACAGTATCAAGGGCTGGGAATGGGGATGCTGTTGTTGAAAGAAATTCATTGGTGACCACAGCTCACAATATAAAAAATAAGAAGTAAGAAAGAAAAAAACTGATGGTGTTGTGGTAGCTAGGGATCAAGCAGAGGGTTTTAACGGTAGGTTACGACCGAGTTAACGGAAGTCCGCGGCATATTTGTTAACTCCAACTACATTTCCCGTACTCACAAGGTACCAACCCTTTTCATCATGCGTTTCTGGAGATTCCGCAAAGTTTGGATCAGATAATGGTTTCTTGAAAAAACTGCACTCGGTTAATCATTGCCAGTCATAAGCATTGCCAGGAGCCTAAAGGACCGACAGCCAGTCACACAGTATCCTGGGCCGGACAATGAGGCCAGACTGTCCGTGAGAACAGCATCATTGACTCTCTCACATTATATAAACAAAAATAAACGAAAGTATAATAATAACATTAAATTTAAAAAAAAACCCAATGCGAGGTGAGGACAGCATAGATTCAGAGGTCAACCCGAACGGCGTGATCACATTAATTCTGTGTGGATCTTATCGAGCTTGAAACAAACCAGGGTTTGTGTGGATCTCATCGAGCATGTAGCAAAACCTGAGGTCGTTGGGTGGATGTATCAGATCACTTCCTTCCACAGCCAGTGCTTCTGGACCTTTTAGGCGACGAGTCTTGGAGATACTCAGCATGATGAGAGGATGGAGAATGGCCTGCGTCAGAAAGTGGCGGCGTTGCGCTCGCCCGAGCGGCCTCTACAGTCATGTGAAGGTTTAGTGCACGAGGAATTATAAAGCGTTGATCACACCGTCGGATAACCGCATGGAACTGTAAATGCCAGAAGGTTGTCAGGTTTGTTTCAGACCGTTGTCAAACTCTTTATCCTTCTTCAGTTTAAGTACTTTTCTTATTCTGTGGTTGGAATCGGAGCGCTTATCTCATTCTCATTTCTCCTGACTCCCATACACCATATCTCTTACCTCCGCCCTTCTATGTCCATCCAATTTGTCTCTCTCTCCCTCTCTCTCTCTCTCTCTCCACTCTCTCTCTCTCTCTCTATCTCTATATCTCTCGGCTCTCTCTCTCGCTCTCTCTCTCTCTCTCTCTCTCGCTTCTCTCTCTTCTCTCTCTCGCTTCTCTCGCTCTCGCTCTCTTCTCTCTCTCTCGCTCTCTCTCTCTCTACTCTCTCTCTCTCTATCTCTCTCCTCTCTCTCTCTCTTCTCTCTCTCTCTCTCTCACACATACATCACACACTCACACACACACAACACAACAACACACACACACCACACACACACACCCGACACGAGCGCTGCGCGCGCGCGCGCGCGTCATACATGAACACAAGCACACAAAGACACACACATAACACGCGCGTGCACACCACACCACACCAATAAACACAACCAACAACTCACACACCAATCACCACAACACACACATGCAGCCACACACGCATGCTCGCACGCCGCACGCACGCTACGCACGCACGCACGCACAACACACACACAACACACACACTCACACCATCCCTCGATTTCGGAATCCTCTTGGCTACGAGCGCCTGGAGAGCATTTCCAGCCTGTTGGTCCCGGATTCGCGGAACGGCTATCCGCATGTTCTCTTCCCATCATGCTCCGCGTCGTGTCACGTGGACTCTGTGAAAATTGTCCGTGATAGCCTCCCCCCCCCTCCATCTGTGTTGTCTGTTCTCGCGGACTGATTTAATGTAACCCGTGTGAGTCGTCTTTTGTCGGTTGCTCTCGATGATGGGGGGGGAGGGGGGATTACGGCCTTGTCGGTTTGTTCATGATGGCGCTGGGGTTATCGGATTTTTTTCTGCAAAGTGATCGTCAAGGTCGATGGTGATTTATCGTTTTTTTGGTGAGAAAAGGGCAAAGAGATTATCGAATTTTTTTTTTGTGGTTCAAGGGTAAAAGGGAGATCATGATCGATGTAGGCGTTTCGCGGGATGCCTTCTGACTTTAGAATGTTTGGTTGAAAGGGGGGTTATTGCTTATTTGTCAGTTTAAATTACATCATGCTCGATGATGATCCGATGTATAGGTTGGCAGGACCTGGCAGTAAATAATCGACTTCAACACAGTTCACATCATGATGAGAGATTAGTGTCTACTTATTCGGTAAGGTGACTGATAATATGGATATAGAAAGACTGAGAGATGGAGAGAAAGAAAGTAGAGAGAGAGCGAGGATCGAGAGAGTTGTGAGAGACGATAGATGTGTGAGGAGAGAGAGAGAGGAAAGAGAGAGTAAGAGGTATGTAGGTGGTAGGTAGGCAGGCAGGCAGGCCAGGCAGGCAGGCAGGCAGGTAGGTAGGAAGCAGGGCTAGCTTGCCTAGCTAGCTAGCTTTTAATCTATAGTAAGGGTTGATTGAGAGATACGACAGGTCAGCAGACAGACACGAAAAATAAACAGAACAGTCAGACTAACAATTACAAAAAACCATCAGAGAGTTTCTTCTCTCTCTCTCATCTCTATCTCTCTCTCTCTCTCTCTCTCCTCTCTATCTCTCTCCTCTCTCTCTCTCTCTCTCGCTCTTCTGTTTTGATGGATTTTATAGATTGTTTCTTACATGATGGAGAGAGAATCAACGCACTCTAGTGTTAAAAATGCATACGTGCATCTCACGCACACACCACACGCGCGCACACACAACGCGCACACACAGCGCTCACACACACACACACTCTCACACACACACACACACACACACACAACACACACACACACACTCAACAACACACACACGCACACATTCACACACTCACCAACAATACGCTGCACGAATCACGCACGACACGCCCGCTTGCACCACACACAACACACACACACACTCACACACACACACACTCTCACACACACACACGCACGCACGCACAGCACTCAACGCTCGCACGCACGCTCGCACGCTCGCACACACTCACACACACACACCACACAACCTACAACCACACACAATACTTGTGTGCACGTAAGCAGTGCTTTTCGTGCGCTGCGTGCCTGCCTGCCTGACTGTGTTCGCGTGATTTTGTGTAGGTGTGTGGTGTGTGTGTGTGTGTGTGTGTTGTGTGTGTGTGTGTGTGTGTGTGTGTGTGTGTGTTGTGTGTGTGTCTGTGTGGTGTGTGTGTTGGTGGTGGTGGTGCTCTTCTTCTTCTTCTTCTAATTCTTCTTCTTTCTTCTTCTTCTTCTTCTTCTTCAATTCAACGGTCTTCCCACTCAAAGTACGCTTGCAGACGGAGAAGAAAGATGAAGAAGAAGAAGTAGAAGAAGAAAGAGAAGAAGAGGAAAGAAGGGATGAGTAGAAGAAGAAAGCCAAAGACGTCTAAAGAAGATAAAAACTGCTGTGATCCGGGAATAGTAAAAAAAAAAAAAAAATAGTAGAGTAGTGAAAGCGGACAAGAACAGGATAGATGATGGAGCAGAGGAGAGTGATCGTGAGGGAGATAGGAAGGGGTTGAAGGGAGGCGGAGGGGTGGTGGTGTGGTGGGAGGGAAGGGGAGTGGGGCGGAATGAAATGGAGGAAAAGGTAGGAATCTCTGAGGAACGTTAAAAAAAAAGTTGATGAGGTGTCCATCCGATGGACGTAAAGCTTCCGTCTCTGACCTGTTCGTTCCCCACCCACCCCAACCACCCGTCATTTTGTGTCTGTCTTTCTTCCACCATTCTTTCTTTCTTTCTTACGTTTTGCTCATGTTCACTCGTTCTTCTTTGTTATTCTTTTCTTCCTTTCTGGATTTTTCTTTCTTCTTTATTTTGATCCTGTAATTTTTTCTGCTTTTCTTCGTTCCTTCTTCTGTCTCTTCTTTCTTTCTTTCTTTTTTCCTTTCTTTCTAACTCTTGTTTTCTTTCTGTGTGTCTGTTTCTGGGTGTTTCTACGAGCTGTCTGTTTCTTATTTAATTCTTCAGTTTCGTTCCGTCTCGTACTTTTTTGTGTTTGCTTTTCTTTTGTTTCTTCCTTTGTTTGTTGTTTTTTTCCTTCATGTTGTCCTGTCGTTCTTTCATTCCTCGCCTGATTTGGTGTTATTTATTTCTTTCCTTGCTTTTCTCTTCTTTCTCTTTTGTATGCTTTTGATTTCTTTGTGTCTTGTGGTTTTCCCATTTTTTTTTTCTCTCCTTATTTTTCCATTGTCCTTGTCTTCTCTGCTGTCACAGTTATCTCTTTTGAAAGGGTTTGGTGCCTACGTGTCTGTCGTGGATTGGAGACAAAATGTCCGTGCACACGTGCAGCTCCTGCGCGTACGCGCGCGCTACTTGCATGTGTGTGTGGTGTGTGTGTGTGTGTGTGTGTGTGGGTGTGTCCGGTGGAGTGTTGTGTGTGTGTGTCTGTCAGCATGCACGCAACGTCCGTGCGTGTTTGTGTTTGTCTATGGTGTGTGTTGTGTGTGTGTGTGTGTGTGTGTGTGTGTGTGTGTGTTGTGTGTGTGTGTGTGTGTGTTGTGTGTGTGTGTGAGTGTGTGTGTGTATGTGTGTGTGGTGTGTGTGTGTGTGTGATGTGGTGTCTGTGTGTGTGTGTGTGTTGTGTGTGTGTGTGTGTGTGTGTGGGTGCTGTGTGTGTTGTGTGTGTGTGTGGTGCCTGCGCGCGCGCGCGCGCGCCGCGTTGTGTGTGTGAGTGTGTGTGTGTGTGTGTGTGTGTGTGTGTGTGTGTGGTGTGTGTGTGTGTGTGTGTTGTTTCAATTGGGAATTATAGAATGCAAAGAGAGTACGTGATCCGATGTGTGTGCGTGTGCTGTGTGTGTGTGTGTGTGTGTGTTGTGTGTGTGGGTGTGTGTGTGTGTGTGTGTGTGGGTGCTGTGTGTGTGTTGTGTGTTGTGTGGCAGTGTGTGTGTTGTGTGTCTTACGCGTTGTGTGTTATGTACATGTGCGTGTTTGTGTGTCCTTGAAACGAGTATCTAGCAAAAAAAGAGAGATTATATGTGGGTGGGTGCGCGTTTTTTGTGCGTTGTATGTGTGTTTGAGTGTGTTGGGTGTTGTATGTGTGCGTTGGTGTGGGTGTGTGTGTGTGTGTGTGTTTGTGTGGTGTGTGTGTAATGTGGTGTGTGTGTGTGTGTGTGTGTGTGTGTGTGTGTGAGAGAGAGAGAGTGAGATGAGAGAGAGAGAGATGAGAGAGAGAGAGAGTGTAGATTGACAAGCAGAATAGACAGACAGCCGGACAGCCAGGTCAGAGTCATTTCTATGAAGGTCGGACGGACGGACAGAGACAGGAAAGACAAAGAGCGAGGTGCGGGTGTGTGCTAGTGCGCGCGCGCGCGCTGTGCGCGGCGCGTGCAGTGTGCGTGCGTGCGTGCGTGCGTGCTGCGTGCGTGGCGTTGCGCGCGTGCCTTGCGAGCGGCGCGCGTGTGTGTGTGTGTGTGTGTGTGTGTGGGTGTGTGTGTGTTTGGGTGTGTGATGTGTGTGTGTGTGTGTGTGTGTTGTGTGCATGCATGGCATGCGGGTAGTAACGTAGGAAGAGACGTTGTGTCCGCGCGTAGGCACGTGTGGATTCTCTCCGATTGTTTCATGGCAAGATCTGCAGATTCACCTTACACTCCCTCTGATTGCTGGGCGTAATGACTGCTAAGGAAAGAGGGCGTGGGTGGGGGGCGGGGGGGATCAATTGGGCGTTATCGTACATATTTGGTGGTGAATGTGGGGAAAGTTGGGGGAGGAGGATCCCTGTGCATTAGGCACCATACTAGAAAGGGCAAAATGTTCTGTACTGTGTGCGTGGTGTCTCACACAATTTCTTTTCTTAACATCGTCTTTTTTTCTGTCTATTTATACTTTCATCTTCTATTTTCATTCTTTTTTTCAATTTCTTTTGGACTGTTTTCGTTTCCTTCTGTCTTTTATCTGCCTACTTTTCTTCTTTGTCTGTTTTTTTGTGTGTTTGTTTTACTTTCTTCTTTTTATCGTTTTTCTTTCGTTTATTTTGACAGTCCTTTCCTCTTTTCCCTCGGTCTTTCTTTCGTTTTCGATTCTTTGTTTCTTTCTTCCTTTCTTTCTTTTTACTTCCCATTTTTCTGTTTGTTTACACTTGTTTCTTTACTTTTTATAGACGGTTTTTTTTGTTCACCTTTCAGCCTTTGTGATAAAATTGATTCAGATATCACACAAGGACTTCATTTACATTAAATTCAATCATAATGGTGATAAATGTCAAATCATGTTACGTTTCTGCAGTCATCTTGGTGCACTTGTCATCTTTTACGTGTTTTGTGTTATTCATTGTTGATCATTTTGTCAAAGAACACATTTGAGTTGCTTGGGCCAAATGTAAATTAGAAAACTTACCTGCACGTATACCACACCCTATAACCAACATTCATATTCAATCGGCATTTTAGTGTGATAATAAGTATCAAAATATTTGGATTTACTTCGGAGTACCTGACAAAAATTAAACCTCGATTTTGTAGGGGAATAATTTATTACCTCGACCTTATCAACAACTAGTACTAATGACAGTTGTTTTTTTTTTAAGTTATCGATACTCATATCAGCAAAAATCTTGCACATGGACAATTGGCCAACTTCTTTCTCTTTCCGTCTATATATCTTTATATCTATTATCTAATTACCTACCTATCTCTCTGTGTGTGTGTGTGTGTGTGTGTGTGTAGTGTTGTGTGTCGTGTGGAGTTGTGTGTAGTGAGTGTGTGTAGGAGAGAGAATGAGGTAGGCTGATGGATAGACAGTTAGGTGAGATAGATGATGTGTGTATACTGCAGACAGGACAGACAGACTAGTCAGATTATAGTTACGCACAGAAGACAGTAGACAGGATCAGTCAGACAGATAGATAGATATAAGTATCGCAATGAATTAGGATGTCTGCAGTCTCAATATACTGTCTGATATCTTCCGTACACGTTGTGGAGCCACCCTAAAGCAGAATCATATTTTTTTTGTGTTAACCATCTGGACCATGTCAGTCTGTCGTGTTTCCCCCTCTCCAGGAAGACGTTCTCCTGGAGTGGCTTGAGGCGCACAGTCGTGCCGAGATGGCACGAAATAAAAAATTACGAAGGTTCAGCGTGCCACGTGTCTCAGCCAACGTGTTAATAGCTGGAGGGCGCGTTCGCTAGTCATCGGCTAAATTGTTATTGAGGAAAGAATTGTGTGTGTGTGTTGTGTGCTGTGTGTGTTGTCGTGTGTGTAGTGTGTGTGCGTGCGTGCGTGCGCGTGCGTGCGTGCGTGCGTTGCGTGCGTGCGTGCGTGGTTGTGCGTGTGTGTATGTGTGCTTGGTGTGTGTGTGTGTGTGTGTGTGTGTGTGTGTAGTGGGTGTTGCGTGTGTGCAAGTGAGCGCAGCGTTGTGTGTTGACTGTGTGTGTGTGTGTGTGTGTGTGTGTGTGTGTGTGTGTGTGTGTTCTGTCTGCCCTGGGTCTGTGCTCGCTCATTCATGTGTTGAACAGCGCGGTTTGCTTTTCATTGCATGCTCTAAGAATTCTCATACTGTTTACTCGGTGGTGGCAGTTATGTCCCTGTCAGCGCCTGCGAACGCACGCTCCCGCACGTGCATAACTCCGTCATGGGTTAGTTGTCTGCTCAGATTTCTTTTTTAACCTTGAATTAAATCATTACAATTGCTTATGTGACAGATCTGTAGATTAAATTCATATGCATCAACAACAAAATGTAAGAGGTAATGTAAAGTCGGGTGTAAGAGAATAAAAATTAATAAAAGAATAAATATTCAGCACCTTATGTTACTCTTTGTCGATGCGGGAGCCATACTTCGTCATTGGCTTTGTGCGGCTGGCCGAACAGTGCAGCGGGCGCAGTTACGTCGACCTGTACGCGTCACCGCCGCTCACTCTATACTGAGGTCAGCCCTCGATTTATTAAACACGCTCTCCAGCCAATGAAATCAGTACCTATTATGTACATTTAAAAATAAAATTCAGTAGAAAAAACGAGCAATAGCAATGAGCAACTAGGACACTGATAGACCTTAAAAAGGAACAGGACTTCTGCCCTTATTTTCTTTTGGCGGGAATCTATGCAACGCCGGCAGGTTCGCAGGGAAATATTTATGTATCTGATCAAGCGATGAAAATTAAGGTAAGTGATTTACTTGTCTATCACTGGTTTTTTTTCTAATCATGCAATTTAATCTGGCGATCGTATCACCGTAAGTTTGCAGTTCGACGAGAGTAGGTCAACACGAGTTCAGGACACTCAGCATGTAGCGGTACAGCGCTGAGTGTATCGTTGTATGTGGTTTTGGTATCTCAATTGAGGTCAAAACTCTTTTCTTGTTTTTTTTGTTCTTCGCCTAAATTTTTAAGTTTTGTAATTGGTGTTTATGTGAATTGGATATTGTTTTTATGTTCTTAGTGTATTTCACCTTTTATATTTGTTCACTAGTGATAATATAGACGAAAAAAGATTCCTCCAATTCATTCTCATGCTGTTTATTAGTGTCAGCACATGAGAACGGTTGGCTTTCAATATGCATATAATTAAAAACAAAAAAAAATATGCCACATGTGTTGCCTGGAAGCTGAAGAATTATGTGTTATCTGCAAGAACGGTTTTGATGATTGTAACTATTTATAGTTACCCTGATGAAAAGGGATGCATTACAATAAATGCCACCAGCGACCATGATTTAGAGTTATAAAGTGATGATGTGGCAGGGAAACCACATCCTTTCCCTGTGTAGACATCAGTACACAAACAAAAGTTTGTTCAGCAAGGGCAGCAGGGAAATTTGCAAAAATCAGCATTGTCACCTCGAATAAAGACGTGCCCTACACCAATGCAACTCGACTCCCTGTGTACTTGAAAAAGGTTTACTTTGTGCTTGTTCTGTAATCAGTAGCGCCTAAAATTTTGAAGAAATGGTAAGGTGAAAATAGACACAGGTGTGTACAATCTTGTTCCTGTCCAGAACACAGCAGTGTAAGAGTTTTCTTCGATTTTGCAAAGAGAGAGGACGAGAGTGCAAAAGGTCGAGGGATGTGAGAGGCAAGATTGAGTACATTGCAAGTTCTCTGTGCCAATGATGTTGTTTACCACACCATCGTGCTATGCAAACTTTAGAAAGGGACAAGACATTCCATCAGGTCTTTATAATGGTGGAACCAGGCAAGCCAAAAATGGTGAGCTTTGGCACGTCCAGAAATACAGCTGGCTTGAGGTTTCCAGAGTGTTCTGTTTACTTGAGATCAGTTGATGTTGTGCAGGATGACTGTGGCCTGCCAGAAGAACTTGTAAAGTGATTGCAGGAATAATCTGACATCTGCTGATACTGCGTTACACACCATTATATATGAAGCAGAAGTTGATTGATCATACGGAAATGGCGTTGTAATTGGCTGGAATAAGGGGAACGGGCAGATAGTAGTCTCTTTGAGGGACACAGCACGTTCAATTTACGTTACTTTCATAACACCCAAATCACTGGATGATGATGCAGAGAAACAACATACCATACAAAACAGGCTGCAAACCTTTTCGAAGTGAAATCAAAAGCTATTGTTTGACAATGTTTCTTACCCGAACTTTACAGTTGAAGAGCAGTGTACCTTCTTGCATTGGTCTCTCAGGTACATTTTTGCCAACATTTCTAGGAAAAAGGATCAATGTTTCAGTTTAAGCAACCGATATAGGGAAGCTATCATCCAGACACCGATCCATAACACTTCTAATTCGCTCCATTACAACTGGACTGGGTTTCCAATTGATAAAGTCTTCAGATCAGGTTTCTCTGTAGATACTTTAAATCTTCTTGGAGTTTCATCTTTCATACACTGAGGTCAGAAAGTTTGATATGGATGCTGCGCAACAAAAGGCATAGATCTTCCAACAGTATCAGAGAGGACACCATCAGTTTGTTGCTGACAATGTTCGACCCATTTCAGGGTCACCTGGTGGTCTAACAACCGATGACGTTTTTCGTCCTTGATGGACGGTGATTGCTTCATCGTTTAGCTTGGAGCTGAGGCTCTACACATACAGCTGTTGCTTTTCTAAGGCTTCGTGGATATTCGTCGTTGGAACTACGGGCATAACAAGCAACAAAGGTTGTCTTTGACGATTTCGATTGAAGCCCTTCATCAAGGAAACAACTCAACATTCGCAAAAAAGTAGCGGGTGTAAAAGACGTCCTAGTGCTTGTGAATTCGATGGCGACTGGCTGGTGTGTGAAACAAAGGAAAGCGTCTTGGCCAATGAGAACAAAACAAAACAGCGTTTCTTTTAAAGGCTCTGTGATGCAATGATAGAGATTTGGGCATCGGGGCCACAGCATGATGATGGAGAGATGATGACTGTCTTATTGTCGACACAGTCCTGCCAGGCCAGGTAAAGGCAGTTTCTTTGTAGGACGAGGACACAGACTTACTTGTACTACTTGATTTCACTTCAATACCACAAGTCTTTTGACGTTGTTTTTTGTGTCAGGATCCTGGATTTGGGAACATCTTACGAGTCCAGACAGCACTGGGGTCCGCTCGTCTGTAGTATACATTTCTATTTTGCCACGCATTTGAGGGGCTGTGACCACGACAGTAGCTTATTTTCCATTGGGTAAAGAAGGCTCCATGTTGAGAAACTGCCCCCCGATAAAGATAGGTTACTTTTTTACGTCAACAAGCGGATGTCTTTGCTAAAACTTTTATGTCGCAGACTGTCATCATCGAAGCCGGAGAAAAGGCTATGGTGGTGGTCTGTATGGAGGAAAGAGACGACAAACTGAACAACATGTGTTACATTAAGCTTCACTCCTTCAGCTCTCAGGCTCCACTTCAGCCATTGAAACCAAAGCGTCGACACCAACTGCCTCTGCCCCGCTCCCTACTGTTCACATTTTTGGGACGTACTTTCAGTTTCAAGTGTGGATTAGTACTAAGGAATGAAGAAGTCCGTCCCTTAATTCCAACCAGAGTGGGGCTGGGAATGTAGCTGACAACATCTGGTTCGCTGTCTCACAGAGCTGCGGCCGCTCCGAAGGACTATTATTACATGTGGTGAGGTGAAACTGGTAAGACTGATGTACATCTGTGAGGTGTTTCCTGTCGACGACAGGTCGGTTATGTACTGCAGCATGTCGGAGTACGTCGAGGTGAAAGCTGCCTGAACTCACTCAGCATGCAAGTTTGAACTAAGTCCATGTGCCAGGATGTGCATTAATATCAGTTTAGGTTGTGGGAGCTCTGCTCTGGACCGTTGTTATTGTCATCCAAGCTTGTGAATATCAACATCCCACGCAAAAACTGATAAATAATTTGTTAATTTTCCTCAGTTAAGGATTCGTAATCGTGATTTGGTTAGTAAAATGAACAAATAAAAACGGCTCTTATTTTTGTTCAAGAAATTTTAGTAGTATGTAAGTTCTGCTCTCAAAGACTTACCAAAACTGTCGGAACTTTCGGTCACTGACCCAACACACCTTCTATGTTTGTCCTTGCATAAAATTTTATTTTCCGACAGTACATTTTTCTAACATTTAGGATTTGTGATAGGGCTTAGGTGTGAAGTATACAAAACTATAATAATTAGCTTTAATTGAATTTTTTTCAAGGTTCGCCCGTGTTGGGCCGAAATCTGATCAGACTATAGCTCTGCCGCTATGACTCACTGTTCATGAAGCAGAAAGAAGAATCCATACTCTGTCAGCCCCATCTGCTCGTTCTCTTGTCAGCTGTTCGGGCGAAACTCAATCAGACACCAAGTGGCCCCCCTTCTAATGCTTATCACAGAGCATTGTAAGGTGGAGTGTCATGATTTAGACGTTTCCATGGGGTACTGGAGGGAAAGGGGGGTGGTGGTGTGGTGGGGTGGGGGGTCGGGGGTAATCTGTCCCTTTTACTCGATTGTAAAGCCTTCTTACAATTAACCAGTGGACCAGGACCGACTGCGAAAGGGGTGCCTTTGGGAGTATGGTGACCTTCTCGCGGCATAAGAGGTATTCATACATTTTTTTTATATTCAAACATTTTAAGTTTAATTGCATACAACAAACGTGCATTCTTTTTCTCCTTATATATGTATATCCAAAGACCTATATTTTTCGTTCACATTCATTGCTGTTCTTGACGAATTCAGATGGGTAGTGGGGGGGTGGAGAGGGGTGGGGGGGCGGTGTCATGGTTTCTTGTAACTTTGTCTTGGATTCATGGAATATTTACATCGAAAGTTATAAGGTATGTCATTCTGGTGTATAGTCGTGTGGTTTATGCCATGTTAGTTTTCTATTAATGATATCACTTATAGTAATAATCATAGTAATATCTTGGATTTTTGGTATTAATAATTTTAATGATAATAGTAATATTATATTATTATTATAATAATATAATAGTTAATAGTAATGATATGTAATATTATTATAATAATATTAATGATTATATTATTAATGATATTAATAATATTTATTATTATTATTATATTATTATTATTAATAATATTAATAGTATTATTAACTTTATGATGTTGATGATGTTGTGATGTTGATGATGATGATGATGATGAGTCATGTTCATGTTCATGATCATGTTTTTTCATGATGTTGTGTTGATGTTGTTGTGAGGGTCGAGGACGTTGACGATGATGATGATGGATGAGATGGATGTTGATGATTGATGATGTTCTTGGGCGTGTTGTGCTGATGTACACGGAGCAAAGGACAATCCCACGTGAGTTATTTGTTCAAGGTCGTCAGGCAGCAGCTTGATTTAATATAATTATTATACATATTTCTTCCTGTACCAGTTTGTGCTTGGGCCCAGTACGCCATCCGCTTCTTGGTTCATTACAACGCTTCACCCAATGCGACATTGGATTTCATGAATGAAAGTGCGAAACTGCTGTGATGAAAATGTGTGGATGTGTTGTAGAGAGTGCTTGCTGGGATGGATTCACTGTACATTTGGGATTCTTCCTGACGCCAATCTGTACAGCTACCTCACTAGCCAGGCCTCAGCATCCGTCTTTGGTTGGGCACGTTTGACCATGCCTCTGCTGACTGATTTGGCACGATGCCTTGCCTCTGTTACAGATGTTGCACGTTGCCTGCACACTGCTTTACAGATGTTGGCACGATTGGCCATGCCTCTGCTTACAGATGTTGGCTCGATTGCCATGCACATGCTTTCAATGTTGGGCACGAGTGCTATGCCCTGCTTACAGATGTTGGGCTCGATTGCACATGCTCTAGCTTACTGATGGCTCGATCGCCAAGCCTCTGCTTATATGGCACGATTGCAAGCCTCGGCTTACTGATGGCTCGATCGCCAAGCTTCTGCTTACTGATGGCACGCATTGCACTGCCTCTGCTTACTGATGGCACGATCGTCAAAGCCTGTCTGCTTACTGATATTGACACAATTACCAAGCCTGTTACTTACGGATTTTTGCACGTCTTCCCAAGCCTCTTCCTACTGCTTTCGACAGGATTGCCAAACTTTCGTCTAATGTTGGGGGGTTTTTTTTTTTGACTTGTTTGTTGACTTTTTTTTAATATTTTGCAAGTCCTCTGCTTACTACTTTTACACAGGTGCCAAAGCGTTCTGCCTACTGAGTTTTATGTGCTGGTTTGCCACAGCCTTGATTACGCTTTTTACGTACAGTGTCATGCCTCTGCTTACTGATTCTTGACACAAATCGCCAAGGCCTTTCCTTCTGCTTTCGAATCGAGTGCCCAAGTATTTCTGCCTTCTGCTTTTTTTTTTGCACATTTGACAAACCTCTGCGTACTGCTTGTTACCTTGTTGTCACACTCTGTTTACTTCTTTTGTCACTGTTTGCAAAAGAAGCCTCCCCCGTCGACTGTCAGATCTGTATCGATGATGAAAAGATGGCGGCTCATGGTGAATTTCTACATTCAACCGTTTTCATGTATGCTTTGGTAACAGCAGCGAGAGACGGCTTCTAAACTGACATAAAAGTTCACACGCCGTTGAAAAAAGAAGCTGTTTCCAAATCAGCATGACGCTGGGGAAAAAATATTGAAAACCCGGTACATGAAGGCAGGGAATGGATGCGTTGCTGTGCTTAGTGCTCTTTCTTTACAATTATTTGTGATGATGATGGATGGTGAGCCAGTTGTGATGTTGTTTGCACTGCTTTTTCTCTCTGTCTCCATCACATCCTCCTCTTTCTCCCCATCCTTGCCTTCCTTCACACGGGTCTGTCTTATTCGGCTTCTCTTCTTCTTTTGACTCCTTATCCTTATTCTTCTCTTTGATTCTTCTACACTTCTTCTTCTTCTTCATTTGACTACTTTTCCTTCTCCTTCTTCCCTTCTGCTCCTTCTTCTTCTCTCTTCTGCTCCTCCTCCTTCTTCTTCTTCTTCTTCTTCTTCTTCTTCTTCTTCCTATTTTCTTCTTTCCTTCTTTTTCTTCTTCTTCTTCTTCTTCTTTCTTCTTCTTCTTCTTCTTCTTCTTCTCTCTTCTCCTTCTTCTCTTCTTCTTCTTCTTCTTCTTCTTCTTCTTCTTCTTCTTTCTTCTTCCTCTTCTTCTTCTTCCCTCTTCTTCTTTCCTCGTCTTTTTCTTCTTCTGCTTCTTTCTTCTTCTTCTTCTTCTTCTTCTTCTCCTTCTCCTTATAATTCTTCTCCTTTCCTTCTTTCTTCTTCTTCGTTGCCTTCTTCTTCTTCTTTTCTTCTTCTTCTTCTTCTTTGACTCTCTTCTTCTTCTTGTTTTTCACTTCTTCTCCTTCTTCTTCTCCTTCTCCTTCTACCTTTCT
The DNA here is from genome assembly GCA_018398815.1 of Conus ventricosus. Lineage (NCBI taxonomy): Eukaryota > Metazoa > Mollusca > Gastropoda > Neogastropoda > Conidae > Conus > Conus ventricosus. The sequence continues at coordinate 47,998 of JAFLJL010015846.1, read as the reverse complement.
TCTTCTTCTCCTCCTTCTTCTTTCTTCTCCTCCTCTTCGTTTCCTTCTTCTTTCTTCTTCTTTTCTTTGACTTCGCTTCTTTCTTCTTCTTCTTCTTCTTCTTCTTTCTTCTTCTTTGACTCTTCTTTCTTTCTTTGACTTTCTTCTCCTTCTCCTTCTTCTTTGACTTCTTCTCTTATCCTTCTTTCTTTTACTACTTCTCCTTTTCTCCTTTCATTCTTTGATTTTCGCCTTCTCTTCTCTTCTTCTCTCCTTCTCTTTCTTCTTCTTCTCTCCTCTTCTTTCTTCTTCTTCTTCTCCTCTCCTTCGTTTCCTTATTCTTCTTCTTCTGCTTGACTTCTCCTCTTCCTTCTTCTTCTTTCTTCTTTGTTTTCTTTCATTTCTTCTTTGACTTTCTTTCCTTCTTCTTTGACTTCTTCTCCTTCTCCCTTCTTCTCCTTCTTCTTCTTCTTCTTCTTCTTCTTCATTCTTCTTCTTCTTCTTTGCTCCTCCTCCTCCTTCTTCTTCTTCTTCTTCTTCTTATTTTCTTCTTCTTCTTACTCTTCTTTTCTTTCCTCTTCGTCCTTCTTCCTCTTATTCTTCATTCTTTTCTTCTTCTTCTTCTTCTTTTCTTCTCCTTTTCCTTCTCCTTATTCTACTTCTCCTTCTCCTTCTTCTTCTTCTTCTTTCACTTCTTACTTATTTCTTCTGTCTTCTTCTCCTTCTTCTTCTTCTTTGACTTCTTCTTCTTCTTCGTTCCTTGTTCTCCTTCTTCTTCTCCTTCTCCTTCTCTTTCTTCTGCTTATCCTCCTCCTTCTTCTTTCTTTTTTTCCTCTCCTTCGGTTTCCTTGTTTTCTTCTTTGACTTCTCCTTTTCTTCTTGTTCTTCTTCTTCTTCTACTTCTTCTTCTTCTTCTTTGACTTCTTTTTTCGTTGACTTCTTCTCCTTCTCCTTCTTCTTTACTTCTTTATCCTTCTCTCTTCTTTCGACTTTCTTCTCACTTCTCCTTCTTCTTTGACTTCTTTCCTTCTTCTCCTTCTCCTTCTTCATCCTCCTTCTCTTTCTTCATTCTCTCCTCCTCCTTCTTCCTTCTTCTTCTTCTCCTTCCTCCTTCTATTTCCTTTTCTTCTCTCTATCTCTCTTTCTTTGACTTCTCCTTCTTCTTCTTCTTCTTCTTTTGACTTCTTCGTCTTCTTCTTCTTTAACTTCTTCTCTTCTTCTTTGACTTCTTCATTCCTTCTCCTTCTTTTTGATTCTCCTTCTTCTTCTTCATCCTTCTTCTCTTCCTTTTCTTTTTCTCTTCTTCGTCGTCCGTTTCGTTTCCTTCTCTCTTCTTCTTCTTCTTTTCTTCTTCTTCTTCTTCCTTCTTCTTCTTCTTCTTATTCTCATCCTCCTTCGTTCCTTTTTCTCTTCTCTTCTTCTTCTTCTTCTTCTTCTTTCTTCTTTTTTTCTCCTTTCTTCTTCTGCTCTTTTCTTCTTCTTTCCTTCTTCTTCTTCTCCTTCTTTCTTCTTCTTCCTCTTCTTCTTCTTCTTCGTCTTCTTCTTCTTCTTCTTTTCTCCTCCTCCTCCTTTGTTTCCTTCTTTTCTTTTCTTCTTCTTCTTCTCTTCTTCTTTTCGTCTTTCTCTCCTTCGTTTCTTCTCTCTTCTACTTCTTCTTCCTTTCTTACTGCTTCTTCTTCTTCTCTCTTCTTCTTCTCCTCCTCCTCCTTCCGTTTCCTTCTTCTTCTTCTTCTTCTTCTTTTTTCTTTTTTCCTTCTTCCTTTTTCTTTTTCTTCTTCTTTTTCTCCTTCTTTACTTTAGACTTCTTCTTCTTCTTCTTCTTCTTCTCTTCTTCTTCTTCTTCTTCTTGGTATCTCCTCCTCCTTCGTTTTCTTCTTTTTTCTTCTTCTTCTTCTTATTCTTTTTTCATCTTCTTCTTCTTCTTCTTACTTCCTCCTCCTTAGTTACTTCTTATTCTTCTTCTTCTTCTTCCTTTCCCTTTCTTTCTTCTTCTCCTTCTTCTTCTTCTTCTCCTCCTCCTCATACACTCCCTCCCTCCTTCTTCTTCTTCTTCTTCTTCTGCTTCTTCGTCTTCTTATCTCTTCTTCTTCTCTCCATAGACGTTCAGCCCAGGATGCACCGTGCGTGGGTCGGTTCGGGCTACAATTAAGTGAAAAACTCGAATGAGGACCTTTCCTTCTTTCTTCTTTTTCTCCTTATTCTTTGCCTTTCCCTTTACCGTTCCTTTTTCTTCATTATCTCATCACTGCTTTTTCTCTTTTTTTGTTTTTCTTTGTCGTAGTTATTGAACTTTCTCCATCATTCTTCTTCTCTTTTCTTCTTCGTCTTTTCTGCTTCTTCTTTCTTCTTCTTCGTCTTCTTCTGCTTCTCTTCTTCTTCTTAGTTCTTCTTCTGTTCTTATTCGGCTTCTTCTTTCTTCTTCTTCTTATTCTTCGTTTCTTCTTCTTCTTCTTATGGCCTTTTCTTCTGCTTCTTCTTCTGCTTCCTCTTTTTTCTTCTTTATCTTCGTCTTCTTCTTCTTTCTTCTTCTTCTGACTCCTCCTCCTTCTTCATCTTTCATCTATATTATGCTTCTTCTTTTCTTCTGCTTCTTCTTCTGCTTCCTCTTCTTCTTCTTTTCTTCTTTCGTCTTCTTCTTTTCTTCTTCTTCTTCTTCTTCTTCTTCCCCCCTACTCCTCTTCCTCCTCCTCCTCCCTCCTCCTCCCTCTTTCATCCTCCTCCGCCTCCTCTCCTCCGCCTTATTTTTCTTCTTTCATTACCCTTTTCCTCTGTTGATGATATCGTTGTTTCTGTTGTGTTGTTATTTGTTAATGTTATTACTCTTTTCGTCGTTATCGTTTTCTTCTTCTTCTTGTTCTTCATTCTTTCTTTCCTTTTTCCTTTTCTCTCTGTCTATCTTTCGTTTCTTTTCATTTCGTTCCTTTCTTTTTTTCTTCTTCTTCAGCATTCACTGAATGTGGCGTGCCACATCCATCATTTTGCTTGTTTTTAGTTTGCGTGTGTTGGTGAGGTAGGAGAGGGTGGTCGATATTGTGTTTTTTTGGGTGAGTGTGTGTGCTGTGTGTGTGTGGATGTGATGTGTGTGTGTGTTGTGCGTGTGTGTGTGTGTGTGTGTGTGTGTGTTGTTGTGTGTGTTGTGTGTGGTGTTTGTGTGTGGGTGTGCGCGATAGCGTGCGTGGATGTGTGTTCGATAACTGCGAAACAAGAGACAACCTTATAAACAAGAAGGTTTCATTATAAAAATAAAAAAAAATTAAAAAAAGCCAGCAGAGCGACAGAAAGCAAAAAAAAAAAACAACTTCCGGTAATTATTGTTTTTCGTGCATTCGGCTTACTTGGTGAACAAACGGAGTGATAATTATCGCTTTCACCGTCTTGTCTTGGCAATCCATGGCATTGTCGAGTGCGTGAAAGGACAATGAAAATGACGGGTTATGAATTATGACAATCTGTTTGTCTTCGCACATGCAGCTACTAAAGTCACTTGAACGTGAGTGTAACAGTTAACCAAGGTTCATGAGGGGGACACTTGCTGTTTCTGTCTTTCTTTTCTTTTTTTTTTTTTCTTTTTTTGTTGACGGGGGGGTTAGTTTGTTGTTTGTTGTTGGTTTCGTTTGTTTGTTGCCTGTTTGTTTGTTTTGTTTGTTTGTTTGTCTGTCTGTTCTGTTTGGTTGGTTGTTTGTCTGTTTGTTTGTTTGTCGTTTGTTTGTTTGCCTGTTTGTTTGTTTGTTTGTTTGTTGTTTAGTTTGTTTGTTTGTTTGTCTGTTTGTTTGTTTGTGTTGTCTGTTGTCTTCTGTTTGTTTGTTTGTTTGTTTGTTTTGTTTGTTTGTTTGTTTTGTATTGTTTGTTGTCTGTTTGTTTGTTTGCATTGTTGTTTGTTTGTTGGTCTGTTTGTTTGTTTGTTCGTTTGTTGTTTGCCTGTTTGGTTTGTTGTTTTGTGTTAATGTTGATTCTGTTTCTTTCTTTGTTTTTGTCTCTTGTAGATGTGGTTTTTAGAAGGTTATCATGTTTTTTGATACAAATGATTGCCATAATGTATGGCGAGCATACCGGTCTCCACGTTCGGTCGGACTGTTCTTTGAAAGTCACTATGGAGCACAATGCCCAATGGGGTGGGTGTAGAAACGGCATGGACGGGGGAAAGGACAAGAGGGGGAAGAAAGGTGGATAGTCCAGAGATGGGTGCAAGGGTGCATGATGGGGTTGGTGGGGTGGGTGGTGGGGAGAGAGAGGAGTTGAGCTAAGTAAGGCGGCTATGCTGTCAGCATTTCATTGGGCCCGGGTGGTCTTTGTTTTCCAGAAGTCTGGCTGTCATCGCAGGTGTGGGTGGGTCAAGGAACGGTCCAATTTCTGACTTTGTCTAGTGCTAAGTGCCCTGTCTGTCTGTCTCTGTCTGTCTGTCTGTCTGTGTTTGTCTGTCTGTCTGTCTGTCTTCTCTCTATCTCTCTCTCTCTCTCTCTCTCTCTCTCTCTCCTCTCTCTTCTTCTCTCTCTCTCTCTCTCTCTCTCTCTGTGTGTCCACATACATAACACTGATACACACAGAGGTCTGACTCGGAATAAACTGATAGACACACCTGCAATCATACTATACATCCTCTCTACTCTTATCTCTCTCTCTCTCTCTCTCTCTCTCTCTCTCTCTCTCTCTCCTCTCTCTCTGTCCCCACATACATCACTTGTACACACAGGAGGACAGACGGATATATAAAACTGATAGCACACAGCATCTTACGATACCTTTCTCTTCTCTCTCTCTCTCTCTCTCTCCTCTGCTCTCTTCTCTCTCTCTATCTCTTTTCTCTCTCTCTCGCTCTCTCGCTCTCTTCTCTATCTCTTTGTATGGGAAAGTCAGGGTGTCGGAGACGTAGCTAGTTTTTATTCTTGAATTCGTCCAGAGTGAATAGATTGTAGATGCAAAGCTGGTATTCTCATTGTCACGCGCCGCAGTTTACTTCCAACTGTATGTACAAAGGTCGTTTTGCGCATAGAGGGTATGACTTGTGTGGGGTTAGTTTTTGGTAAAATGTAACCTTAACAGAGTGTCTTGTGTCTTAAAAAAACCAAAATGAGTTTGATTTTTGCTTTTAAAACTCTCTGAAACCACCTTCCATCCTGCCAGTGTCATGTGTTTTCCGTGTGTGACTCGGGTTGCACGTGTGGTTAAACGTGAGGCTGAGTGAGCCTCCTCTCACCTGACGAATGTGTTTTTTTTTACCGCGCGACGAAATGCAGTGGAGATTGGTGTTGGGAGAGTGGGAGGGAATAGATAACGTGTCGTGCAATTGCCTTTATGCATGCAGGTTTTCTTGTACTGTAATTTGTGTGAGGATCCATATCCCTCGGGGGAGCCACCACCGTTGTCGTTCGAGGGAATCTGCGTTGCTTTTTTTTGGGAGATCCATATCTCAGGGCTCTTGGATTCAGGTTTTATCTTTGGGTTGAAACCAATCTATGTGTACTCATAGGAGTGCTGTCGTCTTGTCTGCAGTTTTGTAGTATTCCTCTGTGATCAATATCACTGTGTGTATACCGTATTCACGTAGATGGCCGGAAGCCTGTTTTTTTTTCTAAACTTTTAGGCCTGTACGAGGGATACGAGCCGGTGCATGGGTCTTACTATTCCGGCTCCTCAAGGAGTCCCTTTTCACTGGTAAGTCTTGTTTGGTGAGTACATTGGTAATTTAGTTCATATCCGATTTTCTTTTTTTATTTATTTTTGCCAAAACGAGTTTTAAAGAATTTGTTTTCCTCCAGCTATTAGTTATTTCTTGCTCATATTTATTTTGTTGTGTTTGAGTATTTTTTTCGTTTACTTATTACACTTTTTGCTTTATACCACTTTTATTTTTTCATTTACTTATAGGCCATTTTATTTTTCATTTTACAGCATGTAGGGCGTGTTATCCATTTTACTTTCACCAAAATATGTAGTGTGCTTGAGGTTCTGTGTGTTGTCGCGTGCCTGTAGCCGCATTCGGGTCATGTGTATCGCCACACGTGTTTGGGTGTTAGTAGGTCGTAACTTGTAAATGCGTGTGTTCAGGTCTTGGGTTTTTTTCTTTATTTTTTGTTGTCATTTTTGTATATAATTTAGAGCGCCCAAAGTTTATGTGGCGCTGGTTAATGCTTCCGGCTCGGGTAATGGAAAAGGTTGTACCGTGGGAGCATGATTAGTTTTTGTATTACTTCAAGAGAGCCAACCCCCGGGGTGTTTTGACATAAACGGTTGTGAACGTTTATTGGAAATAAGTATGTAGACAAAGTGTCTGAATGGGGAAATGTATTTTATACATATTTGAGGACATTACATTAGCAAGCGCTCTGCAGTGCTCGTCCTTGTTACTCTCTGTAATGGAATGTCTGCTTATCGGGTTTTTGCCTTCTGCACCATTTTATATGGTAACCATCTTTTGTGTGTTTTCCAGGAACTTCTACATTCTTCTTAAAGGATTTGTTCGTGGCCCCCCCCACCCCCCCCCCCCCCCCCTTTTTCTTCTATTCTTCCTCTGGTGGTTTTTTATTCCTCCTTCCCCTCACAGTGGCTGACCTACCTGGGGCGCCGCTGATGCTGCCGCTGACCTTGCATTGTACGCGCGGTCTCGCCGCCTTCCGGTTTTGCTGTTGCCGCCTCGGTACCGCAGCTGCTGCTTCGACACGGCTAGACCCATCTACCTCCCTCTTCTATATTCGCCGCATCATCCTTACCCTTTCCTCTCACCCTGTTCTTCAGTCCTTCTCCTCTCGCCCTCTCCCGGGAACCGGCAGGACTCCTCGCCCAGGGGGTCGGACGAGGACGCACTGCTGCCGGCACAACTTTGGGAGAGAGGTCCTTCAGCCTGACCCCTGCTTTTTGTGTTGGCGCACGGCGTATCCCACTCTCTACCAATACAGCTTCGTGGGTCGTGGTGTCACTGCCCTTAACTGTTGTGTACAGGTGTTGGTCGGCCCGCCTCAATGTGTGCCGGATCTGGGAGTGTATTTCACCTTCACCATCGGTAACGCTCGTGGTCTCTTTTGGTGTGTAAACTGTATTCCTTGGAAGGTGAAAGGACGTCTTTCCTGCACTGTGGTGAGCATCCGACGGACAGACGCGCTCTCACTTCGTGGACCCGCACAGGACTGTCTCACGGTTGAGGATTTGAGGGGGAGATCGGTCAGTAAGTCTGGCATTCCTCGTTTTATTGACCAGAGATAAAGGACAGGCGTTAAATCAGTTTTGTCAGCAAGAGCGCTGTATCCTTCTATTTTAGCGATGTTTTGCCTGACATGATATGTTGTGTTCGGCATTTCCACATATACTTTGCTTTCCTGGTGTCTGTCGGCCGTGTATGGTGCGTATTTTTTTTTTGTGCAGTGTTCCAGTGTATTATGTCGTCTAGTTTAACCATGCATTGTTTTTCAAATCTTTCTGCGTTGATACTGGCCTCTTCGTCTGTTAGCGTTTAAAAAAAAGGAGGGATAGTATTGTTGGATGTTGTAGTTACAGCACGTAGCTGTTCGAACCCACCCAGTATACTACCCCATTGCAAGGGTATTGCCCAAGTCGCTCCCCTTTGTTTTGGCCTTGCTTATTTAATATTAGTGCTAAAGGTTCCTTCTCATAACCGTATTCCTCAGGTCTCTTTTCCCCAGGTTGTTTGTCCTTTGATGTGTATCTGACAATCCCGTTCACCCTTTTTTAATTTTCGGTGGATCAAGTTTTTTGGATGAAATTCTGTTTTTTTTAAAGCTTGCTTGCACCTTCGATCTGCTTTTTGGCTCGACCCTACCTCCTGGCCCCACCTGAATCGGCGGGGCAGTGCATGTTAGTGGAAGGAGTTTCGTTTTTTTTGTGTGTGTGTGCTGGGTGGTGTGTGCTCTGTGAGGTGGCGTCGTGCGTGGCGTGTGTGTGTCCCTTCCATTTTATTTACTTCCCTTTGAAGCTTATAAATGTATACCCCGTCCTTACTATATGCTATGTAAAAATGTTGTGACACAGCTGCTTTTTTTGTGACTGTAAATAGCTTTCAGTTTTTTTTTGTACTCGTAGTTCCGTGTTTGAATTTGAGGTTTGTGTGGTTTCGTAGCGCCCGATTGAGTTGGGACTGAGGCATAGCGTTCCCTTGAACAATTACCACGTCGACATCACCAACCGGGACATATGTCTCAGGATATGTGACAGGGTTGATATATATCGTTTGTTAATACGCAGAACAGTAGCATAAATGTGCCTGTTTTTTTTTTCTATGAACCTCGGACAAATATTTGAGATACATCTTTAAATTTAGATTCAGTTTCACTGAATTAAGTTATTTTAATGCTGTGAGAACTCGGTGACAATCATCTCCTTTGCCTCATTAGACACGTCGGGCACTTGTATATAATAAGTTTTTATTTTCTCTTGCCAGGAACTTAAGTTTTGTTCGGCAAGAGTTCATTCCAGCAATAAAATACCACTGACCAACTGCCTTTCAATGCTTATTATTGCTATATGACATCAAGGAATGAAACACCTTGCAAAGCAGTTCGCATTATATTTGTGCAAAGCATTTACATTCGGAGGTTTGTGAAGCATTGGTTATTTTTTGTCAGTGTTCTGGATTGTTATTTCTAAGTGTGTATATTTGCAAATTGGCAAACTATTTTGCGGTGAATTTTATTATTTGCTTCGAAAGTTTATAACCGTTTTAAAATAACATTACTTTTTGTGGCTGCGCGCTTTATATTGTTTGCGTCTTGCTTGGGTTACAGATATTGTTTTATCTTTTCTAACCCCACCACCCCCACCCCCCCCCTTCTGAGGGGCTATTGACCAAACAGAATTGATCTTGTATATCTGATGCTCTCTCTATCTCTCTCTTTCTCTCCTTTCTCTCTCTCTCCTCTCTCTCATCTCGCTCTCCTCTCTCCTCTCTCTCTCTCCTCTCTCGTTCTTCTCTCTCTCTCTGAATGTGTTTTTGTGGGTGTATGTATTTTTATGTATGTGTTTGTTCGCGCGCGCGCGCGCGTGCGCGCGTGCGGGGGGCGTCGCGGTTGCGTGCGTGCGTGCGTGCGTGCGTGTCGTTGCGTGCGTGTGGTGTGTGTGTGTGTGTTGTGTGGTTTGTAGTTACGTGTGTGATGGTGTGACTCGTGCCGTTGCGTGTGTGAGTAATGAGTGTGTGTTGCGTGCGCTGCGTTATGTAGGAGTATATGTAGTGTGTGTGTGTGTTTGTGATGTGTGTTTGTGTGTGTGTGTGTGAGTGTGTTGTGTGTGTGTGTGTGTGTCGTGTGTGTGTGAGAGAGAGGGAGAGAGGAGAGAGTAGAGATGAAGAGAGAGGATGAAAGAGAGAGTGAGAAGAGAGAGAGTGAGAGAGTAGAGAGATGAAATTGTACTGTTGTTCTTCGTCAGCTTCTCTTCACATGGACTTTTTGTAGCGGGTGACAGAATGATAACGATGAAGACTTTGACTGGCTTTGCTCTTTTACGAACACATGTCGGACACATGCAAGGACTGAGGCAAGCGTAGTTAAACCTTGAAAAGCCATTGAACGGAAGATGCAAATCAACTTTTTTGTGAGTAACGATAAATGTGTGTAAAAATGTAACAAAAATGTGTTAGTTTTGTTCTGATCATTTCATATGTGGTGTGCGTGTGTGTGTGTGTGTGTGCCGTGGGCGTGTGCGGTGCGCGCGCGCGCGCGCGCGTGTGTGTGTGTGTGTGTGTGTTGTGTCGTGTGTGTGTGTGTGAGGTCTTGTCTGTCTGTCTGTCTGTCTGTGAATGTGTGTGTGCCTTGTCAGTCTCTCTGGCCATGTGAATGTGTGTGTGTGTGGTGTTTGTGTGTTTGTGTATGTGTGTGGGTGTGTGTGAGTGAATGAGAAAGAGTGGTGAGTGTAGTGGTTTGTGCACTCGTTCTTGCTTAAATAGTTTGATGTCCCACTGTTCAATAACACCAAGTTTTGATAGCGTTAACTGTTGACCACTAAAGAAGAAGATACGTCTTCTATGACAGAATAGAAGCAAGGATTTCAATCTACATTGGGATGTTAGTGCCATGCTAAAGACGTGTTTATGATGGAACGGATTTATATTTGATACAGATCCATAGGATGATAAAACTCTCTTTCCTGCTACAGTCATGCCTGTGCTGTAGGTTTGCATAGAAAGACACTATTCATACCTATGGAGCTGAGTAGATGTTGATACACGGCGCTCTGAACGCAGCCTTAAAATGATCAAAGTCTGAAAATCTATTCTTAGATTTTTATGTTATCATACCGAAAGTTAGTGACGTTGGTTTCGTAATGAATGAAGGGGAAAATGTAACAAAACACACTCACTCCACACTCACACACACACACAAACTCTCTACACCACTCACACTACACAACAACACCTCACATCCACATATGCTATTTTGTCCTGCACTATATTTCGTTCTGAATGCGTCAAGTTTCAGTTTATAAAATACTGAACAAAGTTTCTTTACTGATACTTATCAGATCCTGCAGGTGTTCAATGCCCTCACTGATCCAAAGCTGAGAACCATGGCTATTTCGAGCTTTATACCGCAAATTGGGGATGTTCTGGTTGTTTCTATAAACGTCCCATGCCACTTGTTTTAAAACAAAATGCATTTGGGGTAAGGACAAACGTGTCGAGAGCCCACGTTTTTTTTGTTTGTGTGACTCTTAAGGCATTCTGACCATGTTTATTAGCCTTGACAGTGACTGATGTTTTTTTGTTATTGATTTTGCTTTCCAAATAGTTACCTTTTTGTTTCATTATGTAGGCTGTTAGATATTTGCTATAATGTTATAAGTAGTAAATATTCCATGTTTTGCGTTGCCATTCCATACAAACTTGCATCACACACATTCCCTTCTTCTCTCTCTCTCTTCTCTCCTCTCTCTCTCTCTCTCTCTCTCTATCTTCTTCTTCTCTCTCTCTCTCTTCGTCTAATATCACACAAAAAAATTTTGTGAAAAGACGTAAAAATGAAAGAATACTATACTACACACAAACACAAGAAAAAACTTACTGTTGAACTCAGGGTTTAAATTAATCCAAAAAGACTGTTGTTGACGCTAAAAAATATTCTGGCTGAGATGCGATAAATCACGTGTGGCATAGTTACAGATTTATGAACGGCAGAGGGTTGGTCGATGGGGAAAAATGAGGGGGAGAGGGATGGGGAAACGGAGGACTGTAGATTTTGCTTGAATAAGTTAGGCAATCGTCAGTGAGAAACAGCGTTCTCTGCTCATTCAGATCACTCGGCATCTTCAGCGTGGGCATTTTGTATTTCGGTAATGGCCGAAATGATGTAGAAATATCGTCAAAGTGAGGTGTTTGTTAATAGAGCTGTGGCCAATATAATCCATGTTGAGCCTATTGCTCTCACCCTTCATCCTCAGGTCTAGAGCTAGCAGCCTCTTTCTTGGTCTGTATGGTTGGCCATCAAGTCATGTCAGGGTTTTTGTTCTTGTTCATTGTTGTCAGCCGACAGCACAGTGACATTTATCAGGACAGGTCACACACATGAAAAAATATGTCTCATCTTGAAACGGTTAGATCCTGAAACGGTTTCGCATTCTGAAAAACGGCCAATTCCTGAAACAACTAATTTCGATCTGGGGAAAAAAAGCATACAACCATAAACGTTTTACAAAATGGTAGCTAAACTGTGACAGCTTTACAGCCGGCAAGACTAAGAAAAGCCAGACTTTCCTATTGATTTTTTAAAACACGTATGCTTTTTTAAAATCCGATAATTTTAAACGCGTTTGTAATTGTATAAATAACACACACACTCACACCTCCACACACACACACACACACACACACACACACAAACTACAACACACACAAATCCATATGCCGAAGAGACTACTGCACAAACGCGACAGCCTAGTGTACACCGTGGTCTGTCTGTGCAATGTTTCATGCATAGGCGCAGAATTACCACACACACACACACACACCACACTCACACACACAATCTTCCTCTGGCCTTACTCTCGTACTACTGCAGCAACTTCATCCTCTCATCTCTCTGCCTTTCTCCTGCAGACTACTCAGTTCTCCCCTGCTTCTGTTCGTCTCCCTCTTCTCTCGTTCTCCCACTCTCACATCCTTCTTATTCCGTTCTGATCTGTCCAAAAAGGGCGAGTACCATTGGTCAGTATTTTTACCCCTGATACTCGAAGTTATCTCCCTCTAATTCCATTGGATATTCAAATCATGACAGTCACGCCTACACACCTTACTCTCTGTGGTGGTCAATTGGTCATTTAATTGATTAGCTAGATTTCACCCCCCACCACGCACTACCTTCTCCCCTTCCCTACTTAACTGGCGCGTGTGGCTTAAGTCGTGGACACTGGTCACTCTAAATTGGCTAGATGAGTCTGGGTAGGCTCCACGACGTCTGACCAAACCTACCGAGACCTGTCGGTCCAGCCACTCAGACTGTCTGCTGTCTCCCCGCTGTGCTAAATTGGCTGGACCCGACCCGTGGGCCCGTCTATCTGGCGCCTAGAATGTTTGAGTTGGAGCTTATGTCCGAACAAATTGGCTGGCGACTCCACGAGTTGGGTTGTTTCATTTTTGTCCGTGACAATGAGGCAGACTGTCGTTGAGAACAGCATCAATGACCTCCTCACATTATAAAAACAAAAATAAACGAAAGTTAAAAAAAAAATTAAATTTAAAAAAACCCAAATGCGAGGTGTGGACAGCATAGATCAGAGGTCACCCGAACGGGTGATCAACATTTTTTCTGTGTGGATCTTTATCGAGCATGTAACAAACCAGGGTTTGTGTGGATCTCATCGAGCATGTAGCAAATCGTGGTCGTTGGGATGTATCAGATCACTTCCCTTCCACAGCCAGTGCTTTCTGGACCTTTAGGCGACGAGTCATGGCGAACACGCTATGAGAAGATGGAGATGGCCTGCGTCAGAAAGTGGCGGCGTTGCGCTCGCCGAGATGCCTCACAGTCATGTGACCGGGTTTTGTGCCACTAGAATTATACAAGCGTTGATCACACCGTCGGAACCGCTTGGCACTGACTGCAGAAGGTTGTCAGGTATGTTTCAGACGTTGTCAACACTTTATCCTTCTTCATTTACGTCCTTTTCTAATTCTGTTGGTGGCATCTGAGCCGCTACAACATTTCATTCTCCTGCCTCCCTCCCATCTCCTCTTACCCTCCGCCCTTCTATGTCCACTCCAATTAGTCTCTCTCTCTCTCTCTCTCTCTCTCTCTCTCTCTCTCTCTCTCTCTCTCTCTCTCTCTCTCGCTCTCTCTCTCTCTCTCTCTCTCTCGCTCTCTCTCTCTCTCGCTCTCTCTCTCTCTCTCTCGCTCTCTCTCTCTCTCTCTCTCTCACACACACACACACACACACACACACACACACACACACACACACACGCGCGCGCGCGCGCGTCCATACATGCACACAAGCACACAAAGACACACACATACACGCGCGTGCACACACACACACACACATACACACACAACACCACACACACACAAACACACACACACACATGCAGCCACACACGCATGCACGCACGCACGCACGCACGCACGCACGCACGCACGCACGCACGCACACCACACACACACACACACACACACACCATCCCCTCCGATTTCTGATCCTCCTTGGCAACGAGGCCCTGGAGAGCTTCCAGCCTGATGGACCCGGATTCGCGGACGGCTATCCGCCATGATCTCTTCCCATCATGCTCCGCGTCGTGTCACGTGGCCTGTGAAATTGACCGTGATCGATCTGTGTCTGTCTGTTCGCGGACTGATTTAATGTAACCCGAGTGAGTCGTCAATTTGTCGGTTCGCTGATGATTGGGAGGGGGGATTACGGCCTTGTCGGTTTGGTCATGATGGCGCTGGGGTTATCGATTTTTTTCAGTGCTTAAGTGATCGTCAAGGACGATGGTTGATTTATCGATTTTGGTGAGAAAAGGAAAGAGATTATCGAATTTTTTTTTTTTGGTTCAAGGGTAAAGGAGATGCTGATGTTGATGTAAACAGAAATGTAATAGTGAACCCCCACGCCCCGCTTTTTGAATTTTTTTATAATGCATCAAAAAAGGGATGCTTTTAACATCTTTTAAATTTCCCTATGTCTGACATTTTTAATGTATAAAATACATACAAATTTATAGCAAGATGCCTTTTACGCGCTACTGCTATAGAAGAAAGTTTTGTGGGCTGGTTTTGGTGTGTTTGGGGTTTTGGTTGTGTGTGTGTTTGAGTGTGGTGTGCGTGTGTGTTCGGGGTGGAGCGTCCCGTGGGGGTGTGCGTAAAGTGTGGGCGCGCGCGCGCGCGCGTCCCGTTGCGTGCGTGTGGGTGTGTGTGTTTTGTGTGGTGTTGGGTGTGAGGGGTCTGCGTGGGGTGATGCGCGCGCGGGGCCGCGGGTGGTTTGTTTTGGGTGTGTGTGGTGTGTGTTTGGGTGGGGTGTGTTTTGTGGTTTTGTGTTTTGTTGTTCATTTAATTTTTTCCCCTTTGTTTTTTTTTTGGTTTTCCCTTTTCGGGTTGTTTGGGGGGTTTAAAGGGTTTTTGGGGGGGGGGGGGGGGGGGGGGGGGGAGGGGGGGGGGGGCTTTTTTTGTTTTTTGTCTTTTTTGATGGGGGCGGGGGGGGAAAAATTTTTTTTTTTGACCGGGGTTGTCGGGTTTGGGTTTTTTGTCGTGTGCCAGAAGGGAAAAAGGCCCTTTATTTCCGGCCCCCAAATTTTGTTTAAAATATTTAGTCAGTGCCCAAACCAAATTTTACGTCCTTCCCACTTTTTTGCCCTTCGACAACGAAACTTTTTCAAATTTTTGCAGAAACGCAAAAACGCGCGCTGCGCAGAGATAGAGAGAGAGAGAGAGAGAAAAGGGGAGAAGAGAGGAGAGAAAAAGGAGAGAGAGTTTTTTAAAAAAACCCTTAAAAGGCTCCCAAGTTGTTGATTTCTGTTATGTTTTAGGGTTTTTTTGTATAAAAAAAAGGGCAAATGTCGGTTTCATCAAACTTTTTCTAAAATTTTGGTTGTGAAAATTTTCCCCCCCAAATTTCCCCCCCCCCCCCCCCCCCCCCCCCCCCCCCCCCACACACCAAAACAAACACGCCCCAACCCCCATTACAAACCATGCCCTTTTCCCTTTTCAATTTTTTCTACCCCATCCCCCCCCCCCAACCCCTTCTCCCTACCCTGCCCCCCACACCAAATTTCCTTCATCCCCTTTTCCCTATTTGAAAACAAACCCCCTAAATTTTTTATTTTCTTTGCCCTGTCGGTCTGTCTGCTACTCTCCCCCTCCCCTTCTCTCTCTCTCTCCTCTCTCTCTCTCTCTCTCTCTCTTTTTCCCCCTTCGTCGTCGTGTGTGTGCGTGGCGTGCGGTGTGTGTGTGTGTGTGTGTGTGTGTTGGGTGTGTGTGTTTTTGGTGTTGTGTGTGTTTTTCCCCTCTCTTCCCTTTACGTCTTTTTCCCCTTTAACCCCCAGCCAGAAAATTGTTATCTTTTGTTTGAGGGGTTTTCTTTGGAAACCCACTTCTTTTCCCAAACAAGAAATCGCCCACTGACAATAAAAAAATGCCCTTTTGAAGCACATTGTCTTTTAGCAGGGGTCTTTACTGGTGTGCGGTCTGTCTGTTTGTTGTCTGTCTGCCTACCCTCTTTTCCCTTCTCTCTTCTCTTCTTCTCTCTCCCCCTCTCTCTCTCTCTCTCTCTCTCGGGCCTGTACATAAACTTTTGGGACGAATGTTCGAGCACGTTTTTTGTGTGTGTGCTGTGTGTGGGGTGTTTTTGGGTGTTGTGTGTGTGTGTTTTGTGTTTTTGCGCGCGCGCGCGTGGGGGTGCGTGCGTGGGGTGCGTGCGTGGGGGGGTGCGTGCGCGCGCGCGCGCGTGCGTCCCGTGTTTGGTTTGGCTTTGTGGGTTTTGTGTTGGGTTTTTGTATTTAAACCGTCTTTTTAAACTATAAGTATTATTAGCCCGGAAAAAAAAAAAAGGGAAAAAGCACACGTAAAAATTGTGCTCTGTGTGCGGGGGACGTGCTTTGGTTTTGGTCCTGCGTGGGGTGTGCATGTGTTTTTGGGGTGCCCCGCGTGCGGGCGTGCGGGGTGCGTGCGTGCGTGCGTGCTTTGGTGAGTGGGGTGCGTGCGTGCGGGGCGTGCTTCCCGTGCGTGCGTGCGTGCGTGCGTGGTGGGGTGTGTGTTGTGTGTGGTGTGTGTGCGTGCTTTGGCGTGCGCCCGGCGCGGGGCCTCTGTATGTGTGTGTGTGTGCAAGAAAAGGAGAGGACTGTGTTAGGGATAAGAGGGGAAGGTTGGGATGGGGGGAAAGGGTTAGGTAGAGATTTACCTTTATCCTGGCCCGGTTTCTAGCCTTTAGTGCATGTTATCGGGGAAATTAATGTAAAAAAAAAACGAACAAGTTTTGCATTTTGGGAAGTAAAAATGCGGGGGATGGGTGGGGGGGGGGGAAAGTTGGGGGGTGGGGAAAGGGGGCCATCAGGGGGGAAAAAGGACGACGGAAAAAAAGGGATTGGGGGGGGGGAGGGGGGGGGGGCTAACCATATGTACCCATAAAATCGTAACTCTTTTAAGCTATGTCGTAAAAATTTAAAATTTTTAGTTTAAAAGTACATCAGAGATAGAATCCCCAAGTGGACGGGAATTATAGATTTTAGGAACCAAAAAAATGAAGGGTTTTTTTAAAAATTAAGTGGATAATGGTGCATGGCTGACGGGTTGTTTCTAACTTTGTTTTAGAAACAAAGTTCCAAACCCTCCTGGGTTAAGAAGTAGGTGGGTGTGTGTGCGTGTTGTGTGTGTGTGGGGGTTTTGTGTGTGTGTGGGGTGTGTGTGTGTGTGTGTGTGTGTGTGTGTTTGTGTGTGTGAGTGGGGCCGGGGTGTTTTGGTGGGGTGCGTGGCGTGCGTGCTTTCCCGTGGGGTGCCCTATGCCTGTGCCTGTGTGTGATGCATGTGTAAAATGAGGAGGGGGGTATTTTTAATACGGGGGTTGTATGGGTGGGGGGGCCCACTCACGTATTTATATTGTAGAATGTCTATCTGTTGTTTGTAAGAGGTGCGCTTTGTGTTTTTTTTTTGTGTTTGTTTTAAAACCGCCCCGCGCGCGTGCACGTTTTGTTTGTGGGGGGGGGGGGGGCCCAACCCCCCAAGAGGAGGGGCGTCAAGGGGGAAATGGACGCCAGCTATCCATTCTCCCCACAGCTAGTTTGCTAATGTTGGGCGTTTTAAATGTTTTAAGAATCTTTTCACGGTTTTTCATTAAAAGGAATAGTTAGCGCACTCGCGGGGCCCCAGTTTTTTTCCCCCCCAAGAACAGCAATACTAAATTTAAAGTCTGAAAAAAGGCAATACTGAAATTTTTAGTCATAACAGCAATTACCATTTGTCTTTAAACACAATACAAAAAATCAGTAAAAGAACAGCAATACTGAAACCCCAGTCATAAAACAGCGCTCTGTCCATGTGTCTGTCTTTTCGGGTTTCCTTGCTTTCCGGCCAACCCCCACATTTTTCACTTTCCTTTTCCAAATTTTGGGGCCCCATGGGACTCATTCGCACCCTAGACAGTTTAACAGCTGACAAATTTTTGGTGCAGGAAAAAATGGGAATATTTTAAAATCTTTTAAACAAATCTTAAATTGAATGTTAGCGGGAAACCCCCCAAAAGAAACGTGGAAAAAACGAGTCACAAGACAAAAACACGGGGCGTTCGACCTCTTAGGTCTTTTTTCAGGCAAAATACAAACATATAGGGCAACGAAAAATTCCCCCTTTGCTTTTGTCGTTTTAGAGGGTTTAAAAGCCTTCCTTGCGTGAACTCTTGGGTGAACTGAAAGCGTCTGTTTTGTCTTGTGACTCGTTTGTCCCCGTTCCCCTGGGCGGTTTTTGCTAACTTTTTTTTTAAAATTTGTTTAGTTTTCCGCCTGCAGTTTGTTCACTTTGCAACTCGACTTTTAACAAGGGAAAAATTTTGCGAAGTCCCCCCAAAAGAATTGCCCAAATTTGCAGCTGCTCGAAAAGGGAATTAAATCATCCGGAGAGAAATGGGGTTTTGGAAAAACCCGAGACGTTGCAGGACTTTGGGTGAGGGGGGGGAAAAAGGGAAAAAAAATGGGACGATGGAAAAAAAAAAAAGAGAGCGACGGGGGGGGGAAAGGGAAAGGGGCTTGTGTTCCCCAGACCCCCCACCGGCCCCTCCCGAAAAAGTGCGGTTGCGTTTCAAAACTATATTTTACCCACTAGACTTTTCCAAAAGCACCAGTTTCCCCACGGGCCCGGGCTTTTTCCCCGTTTTCCCCACAAACTGGGTGGCCCTCAAGGGATGGCCGGAAATTTTTGGGTCTGTACGGGCCCGGGGAAAAAATCGGGTTTTATTTGCGTGCTCCCCGATTTTTTACAAAATTGGGGGGCACCCAAAAACGGGCGTTTTTGGGTGTAGAAATTTGTTTTTGTACCACCCCCCCGGAGCGAAAAAACTTGCGGCTTCCCCTTTTCACCGCCATCTTGCCAAAAGGGGGGCAGGAAAATAAAGCGGACCCTGTGGAAAAGGGTAACCGGGACCTTTTTGTCCATACCTTTTCGGGCCCCCCAAAAAAGTATGGTCTTTTGCGGGGGCTGTGGACCCCAAGCCCCAAGGGAAAGTGGACGGGGCAAAACGGAGACAAATTTTTTTTTTTTTTGGGGGGGGGTTTTTTTTTTTGGGGGGGAGGGGAAGGGGGAAGGGGCCCAATTAGGGGGGCGGGAAAAGGGTTTAAAAAAAGCTAGTTTGTTCTTTAAAAGTTTTCGTATGTCAGGGGGTTTAAAGCCCCACCCCCCCCCGATCCCCCCAAAAAGGGAAAAAATTGGGGGGCCCAAATCCAAGTTTCCTATGTGTTGCCAAAAATTGTTGCTCAAAAAATTGTCACTTCAGCAACCATTATTTAAAACCCAAATTTGACCCCCATTGGATTTTCCCAATAAAAAAATTTCCTATGAAGTTGTCACAAACCAAAGTTTTAAAAGTCGGGGGGATATAAACTTTTTTGGGGTTGGCAACTTTTTTCCCTGACAACTTCAATTTTTTTTGGGGGGAACCTTGGGAACACAAGTATATCCCGGGAGGCAAAAAAAAAAGGGGCGGAGCGAAAATGCATGCGTGCGACAAAAACGGCACGTGCCGCCACGCTTTTCTCGCTTTTTTCCCACCATGCTTCGGAGTTGCCATATAGTTGGCCCCCTTGCGTTCCAAAGCAAATTTGGGGCCAAAAAATATTTTTGATTTTTTTTCCCCCCCCCCCCCCCCATCGAGTTGGCAACCCTTTTTGGGGGTTTTAAATTTTTTGGGGAGTTTTTAAATTGCTCTCGTGTGAAAACCCGGGAAAAAAACGATTTTCCTCCCGTGAAAGAAAAGGGCTGGAGTTTTTTTTTAAAACGCTGGACAACCCTTTAAAGGGCCCCTCTGTGTCCATTTTGGTCTGACAAATGTCCCAGAGGACGAGCTTTTCCCGTAAAGCGACAGGGCCCCTTGGGCAAGCTTGGGGCTTTATGTCCTTATTTCTTCGGTCCCCCCTTAAATTCCCCTTGTCTCTCCACAACAACAAGAACAAAAACAACAAAAACCCCGGGGATTTGGGGCGTTTTTTTTTATTTTTTCTGAACAGGGTCCCGGGTTTAAAACCCAGGAAAAGCGGGCGGGATCAAAAGCTTTAAATAGCTGCGTTAGATATGATTTTCGATTAAAGCAACAGAATCAATTTTTTCGAGATGAAAAAAGATTTGGTTTAACCCCCATTTTTTTTTTCGCCCATTTCAAACAAGCGAGAACGGGAAAGGGGAAAAAAAAAGGGGGGGACTGACAGGGAAAAGAGTCAAACAAATGTGGAGACAGACAGAGGCCATTGACACAAAAGACCAATGATACCAAAGAGAGAGAGAGAAAGAGAGAGAGAAGAAAAGAGAGAGAGAGAGAGAGAGAGGAAAAGAGAGAGAGAGGGGTTATTCAATATGATAGAAAAAGACAGACGGAAAACAGGGCTGACAGAAAAGAGAGAACTGACAGACCCAAAAACGAACGGGCAGACAAACAGTCAAAATAAAAAAGGCAAAAAGGACAGGTGGAAAGGATGGGGGGGGGGAAAAATAGACAGCCAGACAGACGGCAGGGGCGGCGGACGCAAAGAACTAAGGGGGGGGCCCGGCAAACAGGTGACCCGAAATTTCCTGGCCCTTTTATTCATTCATAATTTTTTTTCCTTCGTGTAAAATTTGTCGGTGGGCTAGGTTTAAAAAGCAAATTGATTCCCCTGACTAAAGCCGGGCCTCCGTGATTTGATCGGTTTTGCCCTGGGGAAAAAGGGCAAGACAAAAAACGCCCCCCACGTCCAAACCAGAACAGTAACCGGAAGACCCTCCACCCGAACTTCCTTTCCCGCCGAATTTTTAGAAAAGGAAATTTTTAAAAAAAAAAACCCCAAATCATCTCTAGAACAGGTTTTGAAGGACCCAAGAAATTTTGGAAAGTTCCTTTTTCCCCAGAAAAGGATCGAGAAAAGGATGAAGATGGCTAGAAATTTGAGATAGGGGTTCCTTCTAGTTTCTTCTACCTTTCATGAAAGAAAGCTTTCCGTGTGATCTATCCCCCGAGTCTAACCGGCCCTTGGGGGGGATACAGAAAACCTGCCAAATTTTGGCAACTTTCTTACAGAGGATTCGAGGGTGTGGTTGAAGTTCCCAGCCCCATTCTGATCTTTCTGTTTCCCAATCTAGGCAAAGCCCCAACTTTTTGGCCGGGGCGAACATTCCCCGGAAAAGAGTTTACTTGATGGGACCCCCAATTTTCGTTTTGCCGGTGCCCCACCCGGCAAGACTAAAACCCCCGCAAACCCTCGCAGCTAATTCAAGTCTGTACTAAAATTTTTTCTCGCACAACCCCCTGCCCACGCCCTCGTTAAAACTCCATGTTTTCCGTCTTCTTTCCCACTTTACCCACCGGGCCATCTCCATCTACCCACTTATTTGATAAGCGTAAAAATTTAACTACCCCTCTTTCCCCCTGCTCATTTCATTTCGGGAAAAATCTATTTCCCCTTTCACCCACCTTCTTTTCTCAAACTCTATAATTTTTAATTTTTGCTTTGTCTTATGTCTTAGTAGTACCCTCTATAAATTACCACTCCCAAGTCGCCTTAAATTCAATTTTAAACGTACAATTTTTTAAAAAAAACCGCCCCTTTTCCCCTTAAACCCCTTTCCTTTAATTTGCCCGGAAAGTTTAAACGCTCTGCCACTGACCCACTTCCTTTGATGTGCTCCCGAATTTCCACTCTTTCCACCCCATCCATTTTTTTTTTTCAATCAGCTCTTAAAATGTCCATTTTTCCATTCCACCCACCTTCCCCTTTCCAAGGGTCCCTCCTTTTTCACTCTTTTGCCTTTCCCCAAATTTCTCAAAGGAGCGTCCTTAATTCATGCCCTTAATTTGGCCCCCAAACTTTTTTTCCCTCCCTTTTTTTTTAGAGGTTACCCATGTGTCGGACCCAGGAATTTTGCATGGCGCGTACACCCCCCGCACAAACACCCCACACACACACACCACGCACGCACGCACGCACGACGCACGCACGCACGCACCCCCGCACGCACGCACGCACGCCCGCCAAAAGGGGAAAAAGGCCCCCACACGCACACGCACACACACTCACACACTTTCAAGAGCGCGTGCGCGCCCAAAGCCACCACAACGCACACCCTGCGGGGCGCGGAAAACACACACACACACACACAAACACACACAACCACACACACATGAAAAGAAAGGGAAGAAGAGGTAAGGGGCTTCAGAAAAAAGGAACTTGAGAGGGTGTGTTTTGTGTGTTTTGTGTTGTGGTGTGTTTTGGTGTGTGTGTTGTGTGTGGTGCCCCGCCCGCGCGCCCGCGCTTTTTGCCCTGGGTTCATGCGTGTAATTTTTGTGTTGCTTGTGTGTGATTGGGGTGGGTGTGTGGGGTGTTGGGGGTGTGTGTGTGTGTGGTTTTTGTCTTTGTGGCTTTGTTCTTTTGACAAAGAAAGAGAAAAAGGACACAGTGGGCAGGCCCGATTTCGTCCTGCAAGGCGTCCTGCAAATATCAAAAACAGTAACTCCCTCCCCTCCCACCCCTCTCTCCATTTTCGGCCCCCCTTTTAAAAAAAAAAAAAAAATTCACACAACCCCACCAACAACCCCCACCAAAGACCCCAAATTTCCCAAACCCTTTCCCCCCTTTTCAGGCCCGGGAAACAACCCGCTGCTATGAAAAAGGGGTCACGCCCCAGGGGCGGTTCCCGGTTTCTCCACAAGGAAAAAACCGCCCTAAATTTTCTGGGGGGCCCCCCCCTGACTCACAGCCATCGAGAAAATCGCTTGTCCCGAAGGGCCCACCCAAAACTGTTTATGTCACCTTGATTCCGCCCCAGGTTTTAAAGAGCCCCTAAAAACCGGGGAAAAAGCTTATTAGGAAACCCCCCTCCTTCCCAAAAGGGAAAATTTGTGATTTTGGGGGGGGAGGAAAGAGGGGCCCCTATGGGGTTTTTTAAAAGCGCCAAAGGGGAAACCGTTTGAAATCATGGGGTTTTTCGGGTTTGGGGGGGTTTGAACCTTGGGCCAATCATCGAGCCCCGGGGTTGTCGACGCTGTCTGAAAGCCGAGCGGTCCAGGGTGGCCAAAAACCTTTTCCCGGGATCAAAAAATGGAAAAAACCCCAAAAAACCAACAAATGAAAAGCCATCTGTAAGACATACAACACACCCCACACCACGCACACCTACTCACACCACCCCACCCCACACCACACACACACCACACACACACACACAAAACACACACACCAAAACACACACACACACACACAACCCCCCACACACACACACACACACACACACACACCACACACCACACACACCCCGCCAAAACGCCAAAGTACGCAAAAAACACACAACCCACACAATGCGTGGGTGGGTATGAGTCGGGTTTTTCCCGGGAAAAAAAAAACGAGAAAAAAATTGGGGGGGGTGGGGCACCCTTGTTAAAAAAAGAAAGAAAAAAAAAAGAAAAAAGAAAGTGGGAAAATACTGGAGGTTGGGAAAAGGGCCCCTTTTTAAGGGAAAGATTTTGTTTTTTAAAAAAATAAATACTCGCAGGGGAAAATTTACTCACTGAGTTGGGCCAATTCCGTTTAGTTCAGGTTTATTTGATTTTTAAACCTTTGCCTTTAAAGCGAAGGCTCTATCAAATGGTCACAGTCGCTTTTTTTACCCCAGATGTTCAAAAAAGGGGGGGGGGTGGTTACATGCGTTAAATCATTACGGGTTTCTGAAATTGTTTTTAAATCTTTTTTTCCGTAAAATCTTTTTAGGTTTTGGTGGAAAGGGCTAAAACCCTTTTAGGGAAACCCAAAAAAATTTTATCAGACAAGGTCATGCTGAAAAAGATTTCCTTGGGGGTCTGCTGTAAAATTTGTGTCTGATAAAGGGGAAACCGCCTCGCTCTCTAAGAAATGCAAATTTCGTGAGTGGGGACATCCATGGTTTGGGGCCCAAAGGAACTTCTTTGTCTTTTTTAGAAAAACGATGGGTTTTAAAGAAGTAGCCTTTTGTGCGACGGGAAAGAACTGTTTCTTCTTTTTGGCCTTGTTACCCGGGCCCCAAAAATTTCACCTCTGCCAAAAAAATTTCCCCAAAGACATTTTGGAATTATTAAAGCACAAATTGTTTAAGTTTGCCAAAAAATTTGCACAAAAATTCCCCCAAATTTTGAAAATTTTTGCCACCTGTATGCCTTTTTAAAAAAAAACAATGTTGGGGCAAATTATCAAAAACTCATCCTTTTCCCCTCTCTCCTCTCTCTCCTCTCTCTCTCTCTTCTCCCCCTTTTCTTCTCTCTCTCTCTCTTCCCCCTCCCCTTTTCCCCTCTCTACTTTTCTCTCTCTCTCTCTTCTCTCTCTCCTCCCCTTCCTTTTCTTATCTGTGTGGGTATTTTATGTGTGGGTGTGTGGGTGGGTGGAAGGATGGAAAAGGGTTTTACTTCCCAGAAGTCCAGGGGTTTTTTTTTGGTGGTTTTTTTTTTTTTTCGTCTTTTTAAATTTGGGGTTGCAAATTTTTATTTTCAATTTTAGGGATTTAAAATATCTTTTTGCTGTTTCCCCCCCCGCAAAATGTTTAAAGAGGTGACAAACCCAGGACGAAAGGCTCATGTTGGGTTTTATGAGGGTAATACAAACGGGGGACTAACCCAAAAAAGACAGAGGTTGTGGCATTTTGGCAAGGTGGGAAATTCCCCAAAAAAGGGGGGGCCCAGGGGCACAAACGCACCCAAATGGGAGTTGTGACAATTTTTTTTCAGCCTTTACTTTCCCCAAAAATTTTCACAACTGGCCAAAATGTCCCCAAATTTTGACATTTTGTGCCCGTGGTGACATTTTGTGCGGTAACAAGGGCCCCCCAAATGGGGACAAAGGTAAAGGCTCTTTCTTTTGGGACGGAAACTCAAAGAGTTTGTTTTTTTGCTTCCCTTCCCCCCTGAAGAGGTCTTTGACAAGTCTGAGCTTTAGGTTTTAAAATCGGGTGGAGGGATAGCGAATCCCCTCACTCCTTTTAAACTATTGCATTCTTGACAAACTGAATAACCCCCCTCATTGCTCGAAATGGGCCCAAAGTACCGGGAACCCCCGGCAAAAAACCCCCTTTTGGTTTTAAAAAGCCAAGGAAATTTTAGAGGGGACAGTTCGAAAAAAATTCCCAATATTTTTGGGTGCTTGAGGTTACCGGTTTTGCGGGTTTTGACAATTTTTTACGATTCAAATTTTTTTCCCCCTTGTCAAGATGCAGGGTTCATCATTTTGGCTCCTGTCTTTTGCTCTCTCTCCTCCCCCTTCCTCTCTTTCCCCTTTTCTTTTTCTCTCTCTCTCTCCCCCTCCCCTCTCTCTCTCTCCTCTCTCTCTCACCCCCTCCCCACCCCCCCCCCTCCCCTCTCTCTCTCTTTGTATTAAGGTTTTTGCTTTTTACCTTTTAAATTTTTGGTGTCCCGTCTGTCCCCTTTTAAAAGTCTTAATTTATTCCCCCTTCCCCTTTTCATTTTTTACTCTTTTTGTTACCAAAAACCCAAAAACACACACAAAACACCACAACACAAAACAAAACACACACCACACACAAAACAACACCCCACACACACGCACAAAAAAAACCCCAACACGCCGCACCCCACGCCCGGCATGCACGGAAGGGACGCATCCCCACACGCTCGCCCAAAGACGGGGCCCCCACCCCACGCGCACACACACCCGCAACCCCGCCCCAAAAACACACACCCACACACACACACAACAAAACCCACACACGCGCGCCGGGGCTTTTTGTGTCCACAAAAATTTTACAACTTTTTCTGGGCCCCACAGGGGGAAAAGTGGAAATTCCACCCCTGAACTTTAACATGGTTTTTAAAACTTTCCCCCGTGCAAGATCGTTTGTTTTGGGCTACCCGTGGGTCTCTCTATTTGTTGTCTGTCTCTGTGTGTTGGGTGTTTTCCCCCTCTTCTCTCTTCTCCCCTCTCTCTCTTCTCTCTCTTCTCCTCTCTCTCTCTCTCTACCCTATCTCATGTTACCAAAAACTCACCCACAGACCCAAAAAACACGCACACACACAAACACAAAACACACACACAACAACACACAACATACACTCTCTTTTCTCTCTTCTCTCTTTTCTCTAACCCCACACACACCAAAACCTCCCCTCTCTTCCCCTTTTCTTCTCTCTCACACACACAAACACCAAAACACCAACCACACCCCCACCACCACACAACAACACACCACGCTGAAAAACTGGCTGGCTGTCCTTTAATTTCCCGCTTCCTCCATGAAAAAAGATTTCAAACCCTCACCATTCGATTTTACTCATCAGGGCATTCCCATCAGTCCCAAAAATCAATTTATGTAATGTTAACGTTGGGGTTGATGTGGACCGTTTCAACATGACAAACCAATTCAGGCCCCGCCAACGGTTTAAAGTCAAAGGCTATTTTCAAAATTTTAAACATGACACAGACGACAGACAGATAATGGATGGACGGGGTGGGTGGATTAGTGGATGGGGTGATGGATGGAAGGAAGAGAGAGAAAAGGATGGATGGATGGGTGGGGAAAGATAGAGGTTAGACAAGGGCGGACAACAGCCCGGGTTTGGATGGAGGATGGGGGACAGATAGAGGAATGGTGGGTGGCTTTGGGTGACACAAAAGAAAAGAGACCACGAGGGGAGATTGTGACCCGGGAAAAACCGGGTTTTTTTCGCTGTTTTTTTTTCGAAGGGAGAAAAATGATCATTCCCTTTTAAAAAGTGAAGTAAATGGGTTTTTTTTTTTTTTCTTTTGGGGGGGGGGGGGGGGGGAGGGCGCTATCTTGGGTTTCTGGAAGGTTTAATTTACTGTTACCCTCGGGGGAAGGGATGGAAAGAAAATCATCACCTTTCATGAAAGCCAGTGTGTTTTGATGATTTTGGAGTCTCCCTTTTTTCAAAAACTGAGTCCCCCCCCCCCCCCCCCCCCAAACCTGCCGTGGTCTTTTCCGAGTAGGGCCAGTCCCAAAAAGGTAATTTGGGCCCAGTTTGAGATGCCAAAAGGGCACTTTGCGTTTTTCGTTGCCCCGATGACGTCACCTCACTCTCACTGTGTGCCAATCGAAGGGGCCCCTTTTCCCCTCCGTTTTTGGCAGTGGGGTCCCAGTTAAGGCCTCGCCACTGGTTTTTAATCGTCCCCCTCCCAAAAAAAAGGGTTTGGGCAACCCGCCCGGGAAAGGGGGGGGGGGGGGGGGGGGGGGTGGGGGGGGGGGGTTTGGGGGGGGGGGGGGGGGGGGGGAAGGGGGGGAAGGGGGGGGAAAGGGGGGGTTTTGGGGGGGGTGAAGGGGGGTTTGGGGGGGGGGGGGGTGGGGGCCCTTTAAGCCCCTTCCGACCCCCCTCTCCCGGGGAAAGGGTTTTTTTTTTAAGCCCTTTGGGGCCCCCGTCTTTAAAGGGGGGGAAAAGAAAGGGGCTGTCGGGGATTTGGTTTTCCCCCAAATTAAAAATTTTTTTTTACCCCCAAATGTTCCCGTTTTCCCCTTTAACCGGTTTAGTACCTTTTTCCCCTTTTTTTAAACCTTTTTCCGGGAAGGGGGGGGTTTAAAGTCATTTGACCCCTGTCCCCGTTGGTTTGTCCCGACTGCCCGTCTGTCCGTCTGCTGTCCTTATGCCAACAAAAATTACGCGGGGGAAAAGTTCCCCAAAACGATTGTAACCGGGAAATTTGGTAGGAAAATGGGGGAAAGTGCCCCTTTGGGAACCCTTAAATTTTATGCTGGGTCCGGACCCGGGAAAACAGATCCACTGAAAAAGGTTTGTTCCCAAATTTGGAACAGGAAAACCCTTCATTCTAAGCCACTGCTCCTCCACCCCAATTTTTGGGCCAAAATGACCCCAAAAACAGCAATTTTTAAGTTCTCTTACAAATAAAAACCCTTTAATTCCCCAAAAAATTTAAAGAATTTTCTACAAAAAACCCCTACTGTGCAGGGTTACCGTTTTTAAAATAAATTTTTTAAAATTTTCAGAGAGTAAGGGAAAAGTAGCCGGACTGAACACGCCCCCTAGAGTAACGCAAGGGGGAAAAACAAATTGGGGCAAACGCGCCCATTTTAAACGGGGGGTGCACCCGGCTTTCCGATTACAGCGTGGGGAGAGAGAGAAAACCCTGACAAAGTTGCCCACAGTAACAGACAGACAGCTGACAGACAGAGAAGAGAGACAGAGGGAGAGAGGGGAGAAAGAGCGAGAGAGGCACACACTCAGACACACACACCACACACCACCACAACACACAAACACACACACACACAACACAGACACACACTCTTTTCTCAATACACACAACACCCCAACAGGTCATAAAATCCGCACACTTAATTTGACTAATTTCTAACTACAAAACTTTTTACACAGACAGACAGGCCGCGCGGGCCGAAAACTTGAACACTTCATTTACTGCTCGCGTCCTTTGGTTGCACAGCGCCCGGCTCAGCTTTAGCCGCCAACAAATCAATAAAGCACACAGGTGGCGCGTTAGGCTAGCGAATGTTCTTAGACTGTCACGTGTCACTCCCAAGTCCGCAAGCCGGTTATGCTATTGTCAGTTAACTGGAGACAGGCGTTGGAAGCTGTAACGGTGTGTGCGTCGGTCGTGAGAAAGATATTTACGGGTTTTTTGTGCCAGGTTGGTTTTGTTAAACGTTACTGAAGAACGGTTTGCTATTTGAGGCCATAAGTTTACTTTAACGCGATAGTTAGAGTATTTGTTGAAGGAAATTAGGCGAAGCATGTTGTCGAAATGAAACCGGCCGAATTTTTTTACTAGAAAACGAAAAAAGTGAACTAAATGCTTTGGAAATGAACGACCTCTTTACAAGGTTGTTTGGTTCAAGGAAATGAACAGATGTAAGCTAGTTTTAATACGTGTTTGACTATTGATGAGTGTTCCATATCTACATAAATGGGCCGCCATAGTTGAAAGTGGCCGAAGCAAAAAAACCATCAGGTTGATTTTTGGGGCTGGCTTGAGACGCTAAAGCCATGTTTAAAAAACATGGCGTTCATTTCTTGGCGCGAGGATAAACACGAACTGATTCGTATTTGAACATTAATTGCAGTTTCCACCCACGAAAAAAATGTTCTCAGTTGTATTAGACTTAGATGATTGTTAACTACAGACTTCAGTGTATTATGTAGCAAGTGATTAGTTGTTTAAGATGTCGTCTACTTTTTTCTACTTTTCTCATTCTAAACCAGTTATCTGACTTTCATGTGTGCCCTTATGCAACTGAAATGGCGATTTTCGAATGTTCTGGCACCCCAACTAGATAGTGGTTAGGCAGACTTATTACATTTACTAGTATGGAGAGTAGTGTGTTGGCCAGCCTATCTTCATATAAATTGCTCCAAATATACAATGGCGGTTGTTACTAACTACAGGCGATTCCCCTCGCCTGGATGAGAAAAGTGGTATAAACTTTTTTTGGACCAGAAGGAAAGTATAAAGAAACTATTTGTTGTGGGAGGCAACCTGCGGTGAAGTTTAGCCTTGCTTGACTGCTACTATAAATAGCCGTTAATGCTACGTGAACGCCTTATTTGTGGCAAGAGGGACTGCAGTAAAATTAGCCTTGCTGACCTGCAACTATAACTAACCGTTCAGCGCGTGACCGGCCTATTTATAGTAGAAGGAGGGCTGCGGCTAAAATCCGTTATTGCTATAAATACCGGTTCATGCGGTGAAGCCTATTTATGTAGCACGAGGGCTGCGGTAAAATCCGTTTTTGCTCTAAATAAACCGTTCATGCGGTTGAACGCCCTATTTATAGTAGCAAGAGGGCTACGTAAACTCCGCCTTGATATAAATATCGCCGTTCATGCGCGGTTGAACGCCTATTTATAGTAGCAAGAGGGATACGGTACTGCATGTACTTGGATGTGCGGCCACTAAGGGAGTGGTACTCCTGCGCACCCCACCCACGCACGCACCGTCTCCCACCCCACCCCACGCAGCACGTCTCCCCACCCCACCCCACGCCGCCACGATCCCCACCCCCACCACACGCACGCCCACTTAAGTCATCCTCAAGTCATTCACAAGTCATCCCAAAGTCATTCCACAAGTCATCCCAAAGTCATTTACAAGTTATCCTTCAAGGTCATTTCACAAAGTTCATCTAAGTTTTTCACAAGTTCTTCTTAGTCATCCTCAAGTCATCACAAAGTCTATCCTCAAGTTATGTACAAGTCATCCTCAATGTCATTTACAAAGTTCTTACTTAAAGTCATCTTTAAGTCACCCAAGTCACTCCTCACGTTCTTATCAAGTTAACCTAAGATCATAACTAAGTCAATCCTCTAAGTACAAAACCCAAGTTCTTTAAATAAGTATCTTATAATTATCAAAAAATACAATCTATTTTTTTTATAAATAGTAAATGTCTAAGATAGTACACACACGCCTCAAAAAAACGCGTCATCCGTTGGATGTTCTTGCTCAGGTTTTCTGCATAGATATTAAAGAAGTTTTTACATCCGAAGCACCCGCATTGTTACAATCGGGTTATGGAAATGTTTATATAGACTCCATGTCTTTATTATTGACTTCATCAATTTTATAATACGCAAGATCTATTTTTATAAAAAAAAATAAAATATAATTCCATTTGAATGGATTCAAAATGATGCTTTGTTATTGGCGGTTTTGAGCGTGCCGTTGTCTTTTCTGTATTTAATGGTTCAGAATGTTTTTGATTGCTTTTGTTCTGTTGCCATCGGTTATATATTTTATAGCCGCAATAACTGCCCCCAACAGCAGCAATTGGCGCCAAAAATGGCCCCTGTTTTAAGATCAATCTTCCATGAAGGACTTTGGGGCCCTTGTTTCACATGGGAGTTTTTATAAGCTGGCATTGAAATCAAACTTGTTCTGGCGTTGGCGGTGTTCTGATCTCATGATGAGTGCACTTACTGAACATTACTTTTTTTATGTCTTTCCACTCTGCTAATTTTTTTCCTGCTTCAACACGCCCAGGATTTTTAATGGTCCCACCTGGTTTCAGCGTTTCTGCAGTTTTTCATGGATGGTTACTTTCTCACTGATTCAAAGTTTCTGGTTCTGATGATTTTTCTCAGCTCGTTCATTTTGCCGGGTGCCATCCAATCTATAAGAATAACAAAGATATTAATCCCTGATTAATGGCGATAAACAAGCGTACCAAATCTCTATATAGATCCCAGCCTAGAGACTCTAATGACTATGTTAAAACTGGATCTTGGGCGTTAAAATCATACGTAACGATCTTGTTCAGTGAATCAATGGGATCACATAACTATACTAGTTTAGTGTACAAACAAAGAACCGTTTGCCCCAACTTTTCCACAATCTCGACCCCAGCTGCGCATCAATACCAGTTCTGATAACATTATAATGTCTTGTGGCGACATCGGATTTGCTCTGTACCATGCTGACTTCAGTTCCCGAGGCACTGTTTTGTTTTTCCACCCGCTGTAAAGCCAACAGCCTTACCTTTAAGGGATATCGCTAGATCATCAACTGGTTCATTCATCATTCAGGAAGGTTAGGCTGCCATGTAGCTGTAGTAGATCATCACTGTTCCTGTTTTTTATAAATTATAATTGATTTTTTTTAAAAAATGAGCACCCGCCACCCCCCTGTTACAACTGTATACCTTCTGCTGTTATTGGAGGACTACAGTGTATGATACTCATGCTTGGTACCAGCCTGTTCAGAATTACAACCGGCAGCTCTTGGCAAACTAGACTTTGAGGAAACAGCAAAGCTGATTTCAATATGTAGCCGGTTCGTTTGCCCCGAAAGATAACTAGTTACGCACGGGCCTACATCCAGACAATATAAATATGTAAGAAAAACAACTACATTTATTAAAAACTGGCATCCACTCGCAATAAAGGCTAGGCGGCGCAGTGGTGAATGGGCATGCTTTAGCGGCCGTAATTTATGCATTTAGAAACACAGGGGTAAATGACAGCGAAGAAACGACACCCCCGTAGGCGGCCACAAGCAGAGCACAAGCCTTCCCACAGCCCCGCCCGGACTTGAATCCGTTGCAAGCTATTCATTACGACACCAGACCGCACAGGGGCCATGCGCTTACACATAAAAAACATGTTGAACCTGCCACACACCAAAAAACAAGTACACAGGCACACCCGGTCAGACATTGCCCCACCAAAATACAGTGACTTATATCAACCATCAGCAACAAACCGATGCAAGAAATGGTTTATTGACGGATGGACAGCCCGTAGGATCTATTTGTTGCAATAATATGGCTGAATCAAAAATGAAAACAAAAACTTATTGCCCACAGGCTATTGGAAGGGTATACCGCAATACAACGCTAAGCCCAGCAGCGGGGGTCAGCCGAACAAACAGCAAAGGAATGGTTATTAAACAAGCGATTTGGCAAAAATATTTACCTGCTCCTAGCCGCTACAAGAGACCCCCGCCCAAAGAGCCCCCCCCTCAAACGACCATCAAAATGGATCTTCTATATTTTACCCTCTGAAAGGAAACGACGAAACAGATTTAAGTACGCTCTCCACAGACAAAGGGCATGGCTTCAAGATACAAAGATGCAGAACCATTACCACAAAAGAGTAGCTTCTGTGTTGGGTGTTGCTATACAACTGATAAAACCACGAGGGGCCCCTAACTTATCCATCGCATGATTCAGTCGATGCTGGGACCGAATTTAAGGGCCAAGTGGAATCATTATTGTTACACATAGAGTTACCTTAAAAGAGGCATTCAGGAGTCAAAGATCACAGGCTTTAGTCGAAAACTTTAACAAACAGATAGCTGAAAGACTTTCTCCTACCAGAATCACAGAGAGCTTATTGACAACTCTCGCCAACACAGAATGGGTTAGAAGACTGCCCTCGATATGCGCGCAATGAATATATGAAGAATTTAAAGGGCTAAGCCAGTACAAGCACTACAAAAGAACAAACAATAAATGTTGTGAAGACTCCAGTACACCCAGCACATTTACGTTTGGTTTGAAAGTAAGGTACCTTTATTAACCGGGGGAAGCAGCAGGGGACACACCGCAACGGGCCCCCAGATCCGGTTTGGAGTGTTGGGGGGGGGGGGACCCGTTATTGCACTAAAACGAATTGTTACAGATGAATCCGCCCGTGTATTATTTACGAAGGAAACTGACACAACAAAAACAACCTGCACCTCACGCTCTTTTGAGCAAGAACGAATGCAGATAATCCACCAGACACAGTTCGCTTTAATGATTTTACGGTTCTATTAATGTCAAATGCATATGAAACTCTGGATTAACAAAACACAGTATTGTGTATGTTCTATCTAATGATTCTTTGTTACACTGATGAGTAGATCTCATGTAGATTAGATCGCAGATTTCCGTTGTCATGATGGAAAGTCTTCTTCTGCCAAACAAAGCTTCTTTGTAGTTGTCATCGGATATGTTTGACTGCACAAACGCAGCGAGATATTCCCTTTGCTTTTCTTAATGCTTTTCTCCTGGCTCGAACTACTTGTCCAATTTTGACCTTAACCCCACATACTCTTGTCCCTTTCCAGATAAATTCATCCTTCATCTTTCCTAAAAACCTTAATAGTATTGAATGCAAAGGCGAATCTTTAGGGTAATCGCGACGTGTCATACCATCCGCATCCCTTTAGCTACTACGGTTACCAAGTCATTTATTAGATGTCTACAGTAGGGATCTCTATAAACAAACGATCTGATCACAGCTGTAAAGTACTCTGGACACAGGGATACTCGAGGGCATTAAAGTAGTCATAAGACACTCTAACATCAAAAGCTTTGAAAATTCTAAAACAGTACACCCAATAAAAAAAGGTTTGTCCAATTTGACTTTCTTTTTTTTCATCATTATGCAAAAAGCTGATCATGAAATCTTCTGAAGTCCTGATAATTAGGTTTTGAAGTCAGCTTAATTGCTTCTTCTCTTTGGTGACCAATCTGACATCTTTGCGCTTGTGCGGATTCTCCATTAGTCTTTCCGAAACAGCTGTTGTTCATCACTTGAAAAAGTCTTTTTCTGAAGCATCTGTGGATTTAGTTCTGAGATCAGTGTTCTTCATGATGTATGGTTTCATGAATGTTCTTGATCAAAAGCAATTATCGATGACAGCTGTTAACTTTAAACCATGTCTTAAATAAAATTGTAGAAGTCTGTAATGGCAGACATAATTTTTTTTGCCTCGAAGATTAGGCACAAGTTTAGGTGGTTCTCTTGGATCCATCTTTAGACTTTCTGCTGCTAATGGATAGTCATTATGCAGGTCATGGAGTTCATGAGGATATTCTAAGTCAACTTCTAGAATGAAACCACGCTGTTGATCAGGCGTTAAACTGCCCAACCACTTTAATGCCTTTTGAATATTATTTGTACCTGTGTGCATTTTAAAGTTGCGTAATGGAAGTGATTGCGCCATTGCCCACCATACAGATTGTTTGCTCTAAATACATGAGATAGTTAGACCTTTTACTCGGATCATAATGATCCAAGTATTTGTTGTTTGCTTTACAGTAATGATGCGACGCCATACTAATTCCTCCCGCAATCCGTTTTCAATCATCTGAAGCATTGGTAAATCTGACAATAAATCAATTTGTACTCCAGTAAACTTTAAGAAAGCGTCCCAACTCATCCCGGGTGCAGAAATGTAATGCGCAGGATCCAAACTATAATGTTTCATGCAGGTCTTTCTATAATTTTCAAAGACGTCCGCCAACAAACATACATCTGCCATTAAATAGGAGTCATGATAGTCTCCCATCGTTTTACAATCTAACTTCTGCCATGCTTCTTGAGCATGCTGGTAATCAGAATCGCTGATGTCCTTTCCTCTAAGACTAGAAAAGAACGCGCCTTTAGGTGGAAGTGTATCTTCGTCAAACCTTTCCCAACTGTTCATGTACTCATAAGGGTAAACGCCCTTTCTAACGAGAGTTGAGTCAAAATATTCTTCCGTTATTGGCAGGACTTTAAGGACATAGCCAGTGAGTCTAATGAGCCCATCATGTGCTGCATAGAGTCATAAAAAGACATGTTATTTAAAGTGAAACACATGTACTTTTCTGATGACTGTGCGATGCATGACACCCTAAAGGCATCGTCTACTGCTTTCATTATAAGGTGAGAGTCGTAACCTCGCAAGTTATGAAAGAATACAGGCAGCTTCCATGTCTTAGGATCAAACTTTAGTTGAAGATTGCATTTGTTATGCGCCGCTCCTCTGAACTTTCCGCTAATGTGATCATGGTCTCTTACTGTGGGGTTTACACTCTTGGGCGTTAGCTCTAAACCGAAATCCAAAATGTGTGGCTGAGTCAATTTTTTGGGCTTCAGGCGTATCTGATTAGATAAATTCAGATTTTTTAGAACAATATTACGCACTTGCTGCATGCGCTGAAAAAATCTTTACCCGCATTTGGGCCTCTGTATAATTTGGCGTTGAATGAGCGCCACCCGATAAAAATAACAAAGCAAATGAACAAATCTGAGATTACTCATTAAGATTTTTTTTGAAGTTTTTGTGTGCGGGCCCTTTTAAAGGGAACAAAAAGCGACTCGAGTCTGCGTAAACTCGTATGGAAAATGTTGCACCGTTTCCATTTTAAAACTAACTTTGATCCGGGGGGGGGCGTAATTAGTTTGTTTTACAGCTACAGAATTTTCAATGTTTTTATGTTCACTCGCGGCTTGCACGTGGCATTCTTTTTAAAAACATTTTCTACAAAATTTTCTTGTTTGCCATGATCTTTTGAAGTTGCTGCATTAGTCTACTATTTTGTATCAAGGTAATGGGGCCCCCCTGTGGCAAAAACTTAGGAGAAAAAAGTCCACATGTTTTTGGGTGGTTCCCTTTGTTGGATGTTCTTGGAACTTTAATTGGGCCCCAAAATTTTGTTTCCTCATCCCATGTGATCTTTAACAGTTAGGGTTTGTTTTGTTTTTCAAACGATAAATTTGATCTGCACAACGGGAAAGGTATTCCTTTGAAGTTAAGATCTTTGGTGTATTCCCGATAGTTAGTCACTCTCTCTGCGTGGCGCGGAATGATGCAGCCTTTTGCAAGAACGCACCACTGAAACATTTTTGTCTAAATTTTTTTTATTTTTAAAACGCCTCTTTAAAACCAACCCCCGAGGTAGCGGAATGTACCCTTGCTAAAATCGGTCCCTACTTACCCTTTTTTAATCTAATCTCTGGGGACTTCGCCCTTGCCCAACCCAAAGGCCTCTCATTTTGCTTCTTCACGGCAGCGTCAAACTGTGTAAGCAGTTCGTCTCCCCAACCCGGGTTAAGTCATTATGAGAAAAAATAGTTGCTGTTTAGTTGAGCCCCCGACTTCTAGATTTTCTTCATTTTTTGTTAATAGTCGTTTTTAAAACGAAAACTTTACTTTAATGGGGGTCTATTGTTAGTTTGCCGGGAATTGAGAAATAGCATGAACAACGCTTGCCTGTAGTTTGTTGGGTCAATGATTTTAAATCAATATATCAGTGCTTTGAAAAAAGCTCTCCCCGGCTTTCCCTTCAAACAATTCGTTTGTCTTTTATATCTTACCCATGCTGTCTTTTTTTTTCAAAGCCAAAATTTTATTTAAATTAAAAAAAAAAATATTTAATCAGAACCAATTCAACGGTCTTTTTGTGCTTGGATCATAAAAAAAGTAAAAAACCCCTTTTTGGTGTTTTTAATGTGAGCTGTTTAGAACAATTTTAATGTCTCTTTTACTTTTTTTAAGCATTCCTTTTTTTTTTTGCTGGGGGTCGGGTGTTGAAAAAAAACTTCCCCTCGCCTTTTTTTGGGAAGATCAAACTTTTGTCTTTTGTAGTATCAAAATCGGCCTGTAAACGATTAAATTCTTATCCGTGATTTTTGAGTCAGCTAGCGCTTATTATTGCGTTTAACGGCAAAGTTTACCCTTTATTAGTTGAACCATAGTGTGTGCTTTTGGAGTTTAGTTTTTTTTTTTGCAGCAGCCCCTACGGCTAATAAAACAGGCCGAGAGCTAAAGAAAAAACCCACCCCTAGAGGAAAACCCGGGGGGCCCCTATGCCCTTTGCTAAGGGCCAACACTTGTTCCTGCGAAGAGACTTTAGTCGATGTCCAGTATTAACATATGAACGCTTTAAAAGGCAGGAATACCTTCGTTTGGTTTTGCTGTTTTTGAAAGGTCTTGCTTAGTCTGCTGCATTTGTGTATGTTGGTTAAATTAAAGGGTTTTTTTATTCAGGGCTTTCATAACAGCAGTTTTGCCGGGCTTTCTTTCTCGACATCCCCCGGTGCTGTAGGCACATTTGGAAAAACCGAACGACATGCTTTTTATAAACGAAAAAAAAATTTAGATAAAATTTTTAAATTTTTTTCTCGAATATTCAGGCGCATCTATAATAAAAAAAAAAAGTACATTAAGCGGTTTATCGGCTTCTTCCTCTTTTAAATTTGAATGTTTTTTCGTCTCTCACGTTTCTCCCGCTTCCATAAACTTATTTCCTCTTTTGACTTAGGTAATCCATAAACCGTATTTTGTTTTAAATAATCATCAAGCCTAACTTGTGAAGATGTTAAATCTTTAGACATAGGTTGCTGTTGGATTTCTACCCTCCCCCCCCCAAAAAATTTTTTATTTGTCTGAGATAAGGTCTAAGCCGTAGGTAGATTTGGTTAGGCTCCCGTCAATTGTCTTTGCACTTTCGTTATTTTAGGATTAAAAAAATTTCCTTGTCTTTTGAACGGTTTCTTCATTTCACACAGCAATAAAAATTTTTAAAGCGATCTTGCTGCCGCTCTAAAATTCCATATGTGTCTGCCTGTTCTAGGTATGTTGTATGATGAATCACTCTTTCGTAAATATTGGAAATTTTGTCTGAAATTGTTGTTCAATCAGCCTTGCTAGTAAAGGTTGCAACAACGTCAAACTCAAACGGATGTCAAAAATGCTGTACTTTGTCGGTGTTGTGATTTAAAAACCCCTTTGATTCATTAAATTTTGTTATATGAAATTTTTTTTTTTAATGCCCCTTTAAAAAGTTGGGGCATGCGCTTTTAAAAAACTCAAAACAAAGGGAAGGGAAAAAAACATTTCCATCGAAAATTTACGTACGCTTTTTGCTGCTTTTGCCCTGAGGGGTTTGGCGCCTATTTAAGTTTAGTGCTTCTTCATTTTAATTCTTAAAAGCGATCACCCCTTTTTCGTTCCCCGGTTTTCCCATAGTCAGAATAGGTTAAAAATATGTCTGCATTATGTAAAAAAAATTTTCTTGCCCTCAGTTTTTGAAATTTTCTTAACGTTTGCCCCCCCCCAGTTCGCACAACTGTCTGTTTGGGTCTGTTTTTGAATGGCGCATTTTGAAAGTAAGACGCGCAGACCCTGGCCAATCATTCATCCGCTCCTAGGTTGGAAATTTGACGTAAAAAATTTGATTGAATAAAATAGTAGATGGATTATTTGGAACAGTTATTCCGTTATTTCCCTTACGCCAAAGGGCTCTTTCAGTTTTCTATGCGGGAAGAATCGACCCAGTATTGTTTTGGCATTTTTTGAAGAAAAATAAAAAGTTAATTATTTAAAAAAGGCGGGAAATTGTGATGAAGAAGATTATGATGTTTTTGATGTGGAAAACGACATGAGTAAAATGACCCCTTTGAACGATGCTCATGCACTCAATGCGGCATGATTAAAAAAAGTGGTTTTTAAATCTTTGGTCCCAATTTTTGGCCAAGAACCCCCCGAATTAATGCCCCAAATGTTTTTTGAATAAAAGATGATATTTGTTTGTGAGGAGCGCCCAAGGACAACTTTTTCAGCTTAAAACAAAAAAAGCCCCATCAATTTTTTTGAGTGGGTTCAATTAAAAAATTGACTCAGTGTAAAAAGATAAAAATCGCGGGCCCTTGTTAGCCCGAAATTAAAGGGGCGGGGCAGTTTCTAAACTTAAAAAACCATGAAAGAACCCCCGACAGATAACCAAAGGGCAAAACATGGAACTTAAAGAATTAAATCAATCACAGGTGAAGTAAAAAAATGTAATAAAAGGCAGAAAACCAGTTTTTCAAAGAAACAGCGTTAAAAACAATTAATGATTCCCCATTCCCTATGCGAGAACTAAGGCCTTGATCATGTTTAGAACATTAGAGGCAAATTAACAAAAAATTTAGAAAAAATGGGTGACTAGATGAGATATAAAAAGAGAAAAAAAAAAAAACTCGTTGGGTGATGACCCCAATTAGGACATGATATTAAAGAAAGAATACCCCAAAGACAAAAAAGATTTTGAACAAGGGATCGAAGATAGAAGTGCGGTTATCCCCCGAAAACAATTTACAAACCCCAAGTGAGCAGAAAAGAGAAACACCCAAAGAATTTTATATGAAGAACGCACTAGAGAACGAACGAACCTGTTTAGGGGCAAGGAGTAAATTTGAAAGGTTATAACAGCCTTAGGTTTTGAATAAGTACATAGTGATGGTTTTCGGCGCGGTGGGGTCAAAGTTTGTGCCCCGTCGCATCACCCCCACCTGATAAATCATGGGTAAAAAAAAAAGTTGACATCTTGCGAATTTATTAAAAAAAGCCCGTAAAAATAGATTTTACCCCCATATTAGGCGGTATTGTCGTGGCTTTTGTTACTGCAACAAGTAGTTGGGTTTATGCCCAGCATTTTTGGTATTTTCTCGTTGTTGGGGTTTAAATTTTTTGTAAAAAAGACCAATATCCTAGGCCGTTAATCCCAAAAACAGCGCTGTTTTTCATTTCTGGTCATCGGAACAGAGTCCCCGAGGGTTGCTGAGTCTTCAATGGCTTTTGGGGGTTGGGGCTCGGGGATTAGATGACTTATTTGGGGTTTGTTTCTCTTGTAATTTACTGGCTCGAATTTTGTCGTTTTTCCCAACCCTTTTGTTCATTGCCCGCTATAAGAATTTCATTATTATAGTTTATTTTTTTTCCTACCCGGGTCTGAGGTCAGAAGGCGATGTATAAACCAGTGCCAACAGCAAAAATCTACTTTCGATCTTGGTATTGAAAACATTTTGGTATTTTTATACTTTAAGGGAAATCAACGTAGAATTAAAGGTCCTCTAAATTGCTAAGTATTGTTTTTGTGCGTCAAAGCCGTTAAAGGTGTTATGCTTGATCTTTCCTGTGCTTGCGAACCTAGCAAACACCAAACGTAAAATCGAAAAGAGTCGTTTATTCGTTCTTTCCCCCTCTAGTTAGGCCCTTAGAAGCTCAAGATAAAAATTGTCCTTTCTGTTTTTCTCTTGCTCTATGGCCGGGCCAATTTTGAAAGGAGAACGCGGTCCAAAATTAACTTTTTGTGCGTGCCCTGAAAATAAATGACGCCTTGCCATGTTATGATCCCAAATTTTGTCTAAAAGCCGTCTTGATGTTAAAATTAAAATTTGTTTCAGACCTTTCAAAAACCTTATGTTATTATGTTGCTGAGTGGATTAAACGGTTTGTCATTTTCAATGGGGGCTTGCAAATTTATCAAATCGTTGAAAGGGTAATAGAAATGAAATCTGTACCTGACCTCACCAAAGGATCGTGGTGATTTTAAAAAATCAGATCGCACCCACCCAGTTTTGACAAAAAACAGCAAAGGTTAACTGGTTTGATAAAACTGACGGATGACTAAACCCCGCTTTCTGGATGTGCTCGTTTTCAATAGGGGGGTTAAGATATCTGCTTAATGGAGTGCTCCCTTTTTTGAAAAGAGGCAGTCTGGGTCACACAATGTCAAGAGTTCGTTGCTATTTTTTAAGATTGTAGTGCGGCCCAACGAAATTTTTTCATCAGTATATTTGAATGCACTCATTTTTAATTTTTTTTAAAAAAGGGTTTTTAACAATAACAACCCCAAAACCCCCTTTGTTTTTTGAAAAAGCTGTTTAAAAAGATTTCGGAACCAAAAAAGGTCGCCTCCTGAAATATTTCCCCAAATTATTTTTTAAAAATGAATCAGGAAGAAAAAACAGATTTAAAAAAATTTCCAAGCAGGGGCAAAAAAAGCCCGTTAAAATACCTGTGGTTATTTCGGGTTTTTCTCGCTAAAAGAAGCAATGAGTAACTTTGAATTCTCTCAAAATTTAAAAATGCAAATTAAAAAAAATGTTAACATTCAAAACCGAAGAAGTATCTTATTTTTTGATAGAGAGCTAGCTAAAATGTTTGGCTTTACAACTAGCAATCTACCCATATGGTTTTGTGTGAGCCAGACAAAATACTTATGAGGGGGAAATCCGTCGATCTTGCATTACTTTATTATCTATGTTCTTTGGGGAGTAAGCACTATGAAAAATTTTTAGACGGAGGCCCCCAATGTTTTAAGTTGCCGTCAGGGGAAAAATGCTATTCGATTATGAAATTAACAAATTTCCCATTTTTCAGTTTAAAAGATTAGTTTTGGGAGGGTTGGTCATTTAATAAAAAAATCAAAGAAAAGCGGGAAAGTTTGAAAAGTGATAACCGCCATTGTTTTGGAAATAAAATAATACGCTACTAAAAATATGTCGCGTGGGCCGAAAAACCCGGGTTACATTAGCGCCCGTGAGGTGTATAAACCCTTTGAATTAAAGACCCTTTCAGACGTAGGGGATTTGAAAAAAAGGGGAGTAGGCACTTTGTTGGTTTTGAGTACCTAAAGTGGTGATTTTAAAGAAAGGGTTGCGACAACAAAAAGGTTTCCCAAACTAGAGCAAAAGCAATTAGAAACAATAATGTTTGGCCCGTAGATATAAAAAAGTTCGAAAACCTGCCTCAAATGGCACTTAGAACCATATTTTGAAAGGGAAATAAATTTGAATTCATAAGCCATTCTTTTTTGACCGTCAAAAAAATTTAGAAAAACATTCAACTTGGCCCCTTTTCGTAAGTTTATGCCAGACAACAATAGTCGAAAGAAATTGAAATAACGCCCTATGGGAAAAAAAAAGTACATCCTCCCAAAAAAAAAAAACCCCCGTTTTAAAAAAAGTTTTTCCCAAAATTTTGTTCTTTCCCAAACAGAAAATTTGGGGACCGTTCCAAGATATTTGAAAATTTTTGTTTTAAAGATGTGGAGGGATGGGGTTTTTGGGGGGTTGGGGACGACCTTTAAAAAGGAATTATTTTTAGCTGGCAAAATTAGACGTTTAAAGTCTTAACGTTACCCTCGTGTTTTCAAATGGCGGGATATTAAGATCATAACAACAAACAACAAAATCCTGTTGATTTAAAAAGAAACAATCTTCAAACTAAATTGGATTAAACTTTAAAATTTTGGTCTTGTAGGGTTTTATTTACTGAAAAGGTTTTGACGAAAAATATGTAAAAATAAAAACTGGATTAGATTAAATTTTCTATAAAAAACCCTGGGCAGTTAAACTTTATGACAAAAACTCCTCATTGTCATTGATTTTGGGGGGAGACTGGTTGGGAAAAACAATATTTGTCCCAGACCTATTACAAACGTTTATCCTATAATTTTATTATATTGTAGTTTTCTTCCAACACTTAATGGAAAAAAGCAATTGATAGAAGGTTTATATGGAGATGTGAAATATTTTGTTAATCTAGCAATAAACGAGTGATGTTTTGAAAAAGTTTTTAGACTGTTTGAAGGAACGCAAACGCTATTTATTTTGATGACGTTCGGCAGAAAAAAGGGAAAAGTTAAAAAGAGAAACACTTTTTTCAAAAAAAAGGGTTAGGGAAGGCATCTGGGATAAGGTGTGGATTTTATGCCAGAAATATAACTCGGTTTTAAAAGACTTTGAGAACCGTTTGGCTGTGTTTTTTTTCAATGAAAGCAGGGATCATTTGAAGAATGTTTGGCGAAAAAGTGTTTTTGAAAAAGCCGGAAAAAATGGTTTAAAAAAAGAAATCTGAAAAGTTTGTTAAAATTTGTTTGAAAAAAAGGTAACCCCCCCAGTATGTTTGTTTGTGATAACGTTATTTTTGGGATTGAGGGTTCTTGGCAGGGAACGGAAAAAATTTATTCTGGGCACTTTCGCCCGAAAATGGTTGAGGGCGAAGGTTTGGCCCAGAAAAAGAAGGTTTTCCGTTCTCTGCAAATTAAATTTTTTTTGGGTCGCCTAAATTTTAAAAGGGTTTTTAAATGTGTTCTTAAGTCATCAAAAAGGACAACCCCAAAACAAATGAACTCATTTCTTTTCATTTTTTCAAAGCGGACTTTTAAGTCAGCATTACTGTGTATTTTGACGTAGACGATGTTTCGCTATTCGAAAAACCCAAAACGAAACCCCGTCAATCATACCTTAAATGCCTATCTAAATTCATCAGTAAATAAATTTTTACCCCAGGCCCCTTGCAAAATTTTTGAAAACTTTAAAAATTTTTCCTGTCATAATATGAGAGCCCCACTCTTGCCATTACATAAATTAAACCCGTTTTGAAAACTTGCAAAAAATCTGTTACCCTAAAACATTGGTTAAAGCCCATACATATCCAAAACCAAACATAATGTTTAAACGAACATTTGAAACCCAATTTTTCTTTCCCGTTGTTAAATCAAAACATTTTTTTAAGCTTTTTGGGGTAGCCTAGTTTCCCTCCATTTTGTAAATTTTAACCTAAACTTTACACTTTTACAGAAAAATTAATATATATGGGGTTTTTGTTGTTCTTCGTAAAAAAATCATTGAATTTCGTCTTCCCCAAAAAAATTTTAAAGGCAAATAAGTAAACCTTTTCCATTAGATGCGCTTTACAACCCCCTAGTTTGCCTTTGAAAAATCGGTAAATTTGTGAATAAAAAATCTTCAAAAGGCAGTCAACGGTTTTTTTAAAATTATAAAAATTTTGTGAAATGGGCAGTAAGGCGTTTTAGTTTATACTTAAATTACGACACGCTATAAAAAAACTAATCTTTTTAAAAAACAAATTCCTAGGATTTGTATACATTAACAACGGCACCCCAAAGCCCCTGTACACCCTCTTTCTTAGCTCCTAAATCCCCCCCTTTTTTGAACACAATATATTACTTTTGAAAAATTTTTATTTTAGTGGAGAGCTAAAGTGCTTTAACGGGTTTTATACGTGTTGAAGACCGAAAACATTTTCAGACGCAACAAAAAATATCAGCCAAGGCAAAAAAAACAGTTAAAAATAGTCTGAGAAAAAATGCCCCGGTTTCCCTTCCCCTAATAATTCAATG
Organism: Conus ventricosus; assembly: GCA_018398815.1. Lineage (NCBI taxonomy): Eukaryota > Metazoa > Mollusca > Gastropoda > Neogastropoda > Conidae > Conus > Conus ventricosus. The sequence continues at coordinate 4,235 of JAFLJL010015846.1, read as the reverse complement.
CTAATTCGTTTTAAACAATGAAAACCAAAGGGGGGCTGCATACATCCTTGTTTACCCCCAGGTGCAGTTAAGTATTGTAAGCAGGGGAGCCACATCAAATTTCTGGTTTTAACTTTAGAATCATCTATGAATGCAACGAAACTTTTTGCCTTTTATGCATTTTCAAGAGTATAGGCAAATAGATGTTGTTAATGGAATCAAAGCTTTCTAAAAAATCGTGAAGGCACTAAATTTTGCGGTTTAACAAAATTGCTTCTAAACCCAATGACAAAACGTAAAATATGTAAAACGGAAAATGCCCTTTTGAATCTCCCTGTATTCACCTGTCAAATTTATTCTGTAACCCATTTTGAAGTTGCATTTATGATTGACTATGATTTACTGTCGTATCCTAGATATATACCCTTAATTTCCCGGATTATTGCTTCCCCCTTTTTAAACAAGGAAATTTTACAATGAGTTTGTCCAATTATCGGGGAAAAACCCCCTTTATCAAAAACACATTAAACAATTTTACGAAAAAAATCAATAATGTCCCCACCATGTTTCAACTTTTTCTCCTTAATTTCTAGGGCCCTGAAATTTTTCCCGTCTTTAGCTTTCTAACGCAGTAACCTTCTTTTTTTGATATCGGCGGGTTTCATCGCGTTAAGTCTTCTTCAACTTATAATTTTTTTCCCAAATCATCTTTAGCTTCGTTTTTTAACTTTGTTTCTTCCATTCGGAATTTTTAAAAGGAAAAAACCAATCATCAACGTTAAATTTTATTTACTTGTTTTTTTTATGGACTTTTTATGTACATTCTCCAAAATTTTTTTGATTATTCTGAAGAACAGCCTTTCCAATATAAAATAATTATACTGTTTTCTTTTCATCTTTAAATGTTTTTTCTCGTCTTGCTATGAAATAGCATACGTCTTTTTTTCTCTTTGATTTTAAAAAATTTTAAAGCTTTGTTTCGCTTTCTTTTTGGATTACATTCCCCTAAACCCAATCCCTTTTTGATATTTGTCAAGTGATTTTCTTTTTCATACATTGTCCATGTTTTTTTTATGCACTCTTTAAAAGACACTCAAAGCGCTTTGTAATCAAAATCAATCAGATGATCCCCCATCGGTTCATTTAAATTTTTCGTCAGGAACATTTTCTAAAATATATATTTTCCAAAACATTTCCACCAAATTTTTCAAAAAATGAAAATCGGTAATGGTATCCCCTTGAAACTTTCTTTTCAATTTAAATTTTAAAAAAGCAGTTCATGGCAAATGATCGTCTATTCTCCCGAAACAAGTAATTTAACGACGAGAACAATAACAAAGTCTTAGACAGCAAAAAGTAGTCTTGACCTTTTTCCCCTGACCAGATATGTAAGTATAATTTCCATCTATGCCCCTTGCCACCCCGTTTGAATACCGTTTTAAGTTGGCAAAATTCAAAAATTTTTTCCAATTTATTAAGTCATTGTCCCCCGAGTTCCTTTAATGCTGCCGTCAGAGTCATGAAAAAAGTTACAAATTCCCTCATTTGAAGTCTAAAATATCGGAAAAATTTTAGAGTTCTATTTTAAGATCCCCAAAAGAATCCAAAATACACATTAACCCATATGCAATCAAAAAGACATTGTTCAAGTTCATCAACACAATTGTCAACGTCAAATGTTATAATAAGGTCTTCAGGTGGGATATAAGTACATAATATTAAAAAAATTTCTTCAAACAAAAAAACTCTTTCATTTGAAAAAGAAGAAAAATTGGGATGGTTGTTTAATTTCCTGAATATAGTATAAACTATTTTTTTAGGCGCCAAATTTTACCTGATTTCTTCCTTTCTTTGTAAATTAAAAGTGGTTTTTTGAAAACAGTGTAACCCAGGAAAGTGAGGTGGTTTGGGGCCCTTCTACAAAGTTCAAAAGCTTGAAGTCAAATTTAAACAAAAAGCTTTTAAATTCTTTTTTAGTTTGGGGAAAAATCCATTAACATTCCAATGTAGAAATGAAGAAAAAGTTCGAATTCAAGGTTCCCCTAATCACACGTGCTTTTCATATACTACGGTTTTGTTTGTGCCCCTTTAAAGTTTTTTTACCGTTTGGTACGGAGGTTAATCAACAACGAACCCGACTTTTCTCATTTATTCCCTTTTTAGGACCCCCACCAAAAAATGTCAAGACGTGTCACGCCCTTGGTTAGACATTCTCTTTTTAGTGACCCCCCAAAATATCATTAACAGTGTCAAGAATTTTCCCTTACAAAGTGATGCGTGTGGTAGATACCCTTTAAGGGATTTGTTGTTATGTTTCCAAAAACTTTTCGTTCACTTCGGGTTCGAGAAAATTTCTACAGCCGAATTTTTTTTGTGAGAAATTCAACCCGTTTTATTTCCCCGTTCTTAAAATAATCCCCCTTTCCCGGTTTTTTTACATGTGTTCCCCCTCCGACCCCCTAACATTGTATTTTTAAGCCAACACGTTACTTCTCACTGCCAAAAAAAAATTCCCCCTCCCCCTCCGAACCCCCCGTCGCTCGCAAAATATAGTGGTGCCCAAAAAAAGTTTTCCGGTGTGCCGGTGTTGAATGGGTGGCCCCCCCCTATTCGTGGTCCCAAGGTTTTCCCTCACCAAGGGAAACTTTTTACCTCGATCAGGGATGGTCGTAAACCCGGGGCCGTTTCCCCTTTTCCCCCGGGCCCTTTTTCAATGAGGGACAGTCTTTTTTTATCTCCCCTTTAAAGCGGGAGAAGTCTCCACAAAACATTGTCCCCCTTTGTTTTCCTGGGGTTAAAAATTTTTCCTTATCTTGAAGAAGTGAGCATGCGATGAAGGTGCGTTCGGGGTTTTGCTCAGGCGGTGCACGTCGAAAATGGACATCAGCCCGTTCAGTGGTCCGTCATGCTTCGGACCGAACCTCACTCCCCCTGGTTCGTTCTGTTGCGGTGAAGACCCTGAAAGTAAAATTTTCGCTTGGAAGCCTTTAGACGTCTGTCTTCCTTTTGATCGGATCTCTTCTTTAGTCATCATTTTCACAGGCGGTCATTATTTTGTCTCAAAGGTTAACCCTCCTGTAATCCTCCAAACCATCGCGGATACCCGTGATGTTTCCTTTATTCATCAAATTTGTGTTATCGTTGAGCATTGCCATCAAAACGAGGTTGGAGGGGAATCGGACATTCACGGATGAGAATTTCTGTTTTCAAAGTGCTTGCGGCTATCAGGGCAACGAAGTTTGACGACTGTGTCCCTTTGGGGGGGGTCCGGGGTTTAGTTCACATTCCCTTTTCAGTAATAAAACTGCCCCAAAAAAGAAGCGTGAGGAGGCACCTGCCATAAACCCCTCTATCCTTTGTCGAAGCCTTTTTATTTTTCACGTCATGGTGGCACTTTTTCTAGCTCTCTCAGCATGAAGGAGGAGAAATATGGTAGAAAAAAGCCCACCCCACCCCGGGAAAAAACTGTGATGAAAGGGATGGTATATTTTCCCAAATAAAAAAAGACATAAGTCGAAAACATGCCCAAAAATTTGTGTAATTTGGGACTTTTAAAAAGAGCCAATTACCCTGGTCCGCTGCTCGACTCCGTCAACCCCCCCCCCCCCCCCCCCCCCCCCCCCCCCCCCCCCCCCCCCCCCCAGAGAGAGAGAGGAAAGGGGGAAGAGAGGAGAGAGAGAGAGAGAAGCGGAGGAGAGAGAGAGAGGAGAGAGAGAGAGAGAGAGAGAGGAGGGGGGAAGGAGAGGGGGGGGGAGGGAGATGAGAAGAGAGAGAGAGAGAGAGGGGGGGAGAGAGAGAGAGAGGCGGAAGGAGGGGGAGGGGAGGGTAGAGGAGAGAGAGAGAGAGAAGGGGAGGGGGAGAAAAGACACCCGAGAGAGGAGAGGGGGGGAGAGAGAGAGAGAGAGAGAGAGAGGGGAGAGAGAGAGAGAGGAGGAGAGGGGACAATGGGAATACAGAACAAAAATTGGACGCGTTTTGTTCAGAAAAGGAATTTTTTTTCGTTCTGTCCGCTGAAGGTAAGAAAAACCCCAAACACCAGTCATGGCAATGTTGTCCCTGAAAACTTTTGAATAAACCCCAAAAAAATGTTTAAACCCGCGACGGCTGAAAAAACAAAATTCACTTTCGGGAAAAACACCTAATAGATTCCCTCTTTAAACGAAACGGGGGGAAAAAAAGAAGAATCCAGGTGTTTGGATGTGGTGATGTTCTTCAAAAAAGTTGGCGTGGGACTGATGGCCCCGACTTTCCGAAAC